>PVKM010025390.1:0-19975 GCA_004027735.1 Carollia perspicillata | reverse complement strand
GTGAATCATTTCTTTTTATTAGCCCAGTCTTCACTCAGGGCGGGCAGTAACTCCAGCTGGGTCTTGTTAGTGGTAACCTATCTAAGGAAGGATGAGGAATATGACCAGAAATCTTCATTCATTTTATATCACTTCTCTCCTGTCCTACAGTGGTGAAAAAAGAAAACAATATATAATTAATGGCACAGCAAAATCTTGAACCGCCTCTGATTTGTATCGTGCTTTATTTGGTACTAATTAATTAGATAAGCAGTGGATTCTAGTAACTAGTATAAGTAACTACTAACTTAAAGGTAGACTGTGTCGTAAATCACTTTTCACAGTTGCAGCTTCTAGATTTTTCTATATTTTTGTGTGATTAAATGGTCGCTATTTTATCAAAGTTATTAAGCAATAAAATTCAGAATTTTAAATAAAGAATACAATTAAAAATACAGCTCTTCTATGTTTGGGGGGACCAACAATATAAGATTTGGCATTCACCTAAAAGGTTTATTTTAATGAAAAAGCACTTGCTATCCTTTTGCTGTTTATAGAAATACTCTTTGAAAGCTGTGCCCTGAATTGTTTCTAATATTTTTACTTTAAAAGAGAGAGAATTCTTTTAAAATTTTATTAGAAGAAACATGCTCTTTAAAACTTGAAAGTAGAACAACCCGTAACTACCAGTTGGCCCACCCTAGCATACAAACTCCTTCGATATGAGGAAGTTTCTGCCCAATCTGAAACCTTTTTAATATAATTGCTTGCACTTGTGTGAACATTTCTTGAAGACGTGATATTCTTATATCATGTTTTTTCTAACTCAGAGAAGAACAAATGGCTCCTTAAAAAAATAATTCAGGGAACTTGCTGTACTGTGTAAATATTCCGTAGCCTGGGTCATCAGTAACACGGGGAAGGAACCCTCCATAACGAAACGGTGACCTCCCCCTGTCTTGCCAGGGTCCCTTCCGTGACATCGCTGAAGTCTTGGAACAGCGCTACAAGCCTTTGGAGCCCACTCTGCGGGTGGCTGAGCCGATCAACGGGGTGAAAGAGGCCAGGGAGGAATTCCGAAGACAGGAAGAGGCGAGGAATGTTCAGGACAACATGTGAGTTCTCGGCCCACAGAATCGCTGTGCCCTGCTGCGGGCCTTCAGTCAGCTAACATTTTCTGTTTCCAGTATTGTCAGAGATCTTTTATTTTCGAGGAAAGGTAAAGTCGCCCTTGAACTATTCAGGAGAAATTTTTTTCAACACGCAAATGGTGTAGACAGGACAGGATTGATGACGGTGTTGCTATGGCACCAGTGGAACTGGATCAGGGGCCCACCCTGCTCCGGGGTGACCGCGTCTTACTTAACGCGTCTGCAGTGGCTGTATTTCCAGGTGAGGTCCCAGTCTCGAACGTGGTCTTTCACATCAGCACAGGAAGTGGGACAATTCTGTTTTACAGAGAGAACGTGGGTTACAGAGGGTCTTTGCAGAAGTCACTCCGCAGCTTTATTTGTTCTTGATTCTAAAAAAGCTCATCCTACTTTCTCATGCCTTCTTGAAGAACATGACTTCTTCACTCTTATGTGTATCGTTACGAAGCCAGGATATTACCTAAGCAATTAGTAAATAAACGCCAAGTAATTTATATGTGAGAAGCTCTGGCTGGCATTTATTGATTCAGCAAATGTTGCCTGTCGGGAAGACGGCCCTGGGGATGGAGCCCCCAGGAAAACGGAATCTGCTCTCGAGGGTCCTCCGATCTTCTGTGCTGCCAGCTGTAACCAAACCAGGGGACCTAACGAAATTCCAAGTCATAATTGCTATAGTATAGGCAAGCTCTGGAAAACGGTCGAGCGTGTGTGAAAGCCTTAGAGTGCCGTGACTTTTTTGTTATTTTAATGTAGAGTTTGCTCTGGATTTTGATAGAGAAAAGAAGAGATAAAAGAGGGTTGATCTTATGAAAATAAGAAAAGATAACGGCAGGCAAAGTTCACAGAACATCGAGAAGACCACTTTGGCAGAGACTGATTTTTATGTGAGAAGCAGTAGAAAGAAAAATTGTGCAAGGCTTCAAGGCCAAGGGTTGGAGGGTTTATCGGCAGGTAACGGAGAATTGTTTAAGGCTTTCGAGTAAGAGGATGTTATAAAAATATGAACTTGTTGATTGCGAGACAGATGTATTTCAGAAGAAACAGGCTGGAGGACAGGGAACCCAACAGGAGAATATCGCAAAACTTTTGGTGGAAGGTAGTGGGATAGAGCTAAGATGATGGCAGAATTCACTATCTACTCTTTTTCTTTACTTTCTTCTTTCTGTAATTTCTTATTTCTTTCTATAATCTCTTTCGTTGCTTCTATTGAAAAGACTTCAACTACCACCTCTATGCCAATGGTTTCCACTCGAAAGCTCTAAGATCTTGCTTCTACCCACCCCAGGTTTGTATTTCCAACTGTCATCTTTGTTTGCATCTCCATCAGATGTCCCAAACTCAGAATGCCCCACCCTGACCTGTGCTTCTGGTCTGGAGTGTGAATCTCGGGACCATCCATCTGCCCAGACCTCACCATCTCTCTGTGAGTTCTCCTGTTCTCCTTCTCCAGCGTTGGGGCGGCCCTCAGATCCTGCCCTTCCTGCCTGTTCAGTGTCTCCCTGTCTACCACTGCTCTAACTTAGGCACTTAGACTCTCTGCCTTCCATTGCTACAAAAGTCTGTTGGCTCCGCCCATCTTCCTCCCCTTCAGCCCTTTGCCATAGCAGCACCGGGAAAGTTCAGCAGGGAGTTATTCAGCCAAACGCTCTTTAAAGGCTTTGCAACCAGGTTGCATCATAAACCCTGATTCCTGTTACAAGTCACAGGCCTCCCAAGGTGTGAAGCGGGCTTCTTCGTCCAGTGAATCTCTTCCCGTGTTCCAGGGAATGCACGCTCCAAGGCGACAAGGTGTCTTCATCCCCTTAGAGTCTGTTCCTCTTCTGTGGTCACTGTAGGAGGGGCCAGAGTTCACGCCCCCGCTCTCAGGATGCTCGGCCGGGCCTGAAAATTAAATTGCCGTAAGACAGATTAACAGGAGGAAAACATGCCCTTTATTTAAGTTTGATGAGACACAGGAGCCCCCATAAGGAAATGAGCACCCCAAGGGGCAGCAAACCCTAGGCCTTCTCTATTAGGTTGAACAAGGAGAAGCAATTGTGGGAAAGTAACAAAAACACGTGAGGAAACCAAAGGAAGATAAAAGTTGTTTAACAAGGTCTGTTCTATAAGAAATTCCCCTGCAATAGGGAAGGCATCTGTCATAGGGACTCTTAGCTCCTGACTTTAGGGAGAAAAAAAGACGTCAGTTGTCCGCATTTCCCCCCCATTACTCTCCACCTCCCTACCCACCCCACCTTCCACATTCAGACCGCCCACCTGCTGTCTTTGTCCGTGGGTCCTTCATACATGTTCCTTGATGACCCTTCCCCTTAGATCCCTTTCCTTGTACCTGTTGTTTTCAAGTAGCTTTGCCAAAGTGGCATTTTTGAGGCGTGTATTCTGCCACAAATAATTCAGAGCAGGTGAAATGAGAGATGTCCTATAAATGTTCAGTAGAAAAGCAGTAATAAAAACCCAATTTTTTTAAAGATTTTATTTATTTTTAGAAAGAGGGGAAGAGAGGGAATAGAGAGGGAGAGAAACATGTGTGGTTGCCTCTTACTCACCCCCTACTGGGAACTGGCCTGCAACCCAGGCATGTGCCCTGACAGGGAATCAAACCAGCGACCCTTTGGTTCACAGGCCAGCACTCAAGCCACTGAGCCACACCAGCCAGGGCATAACTCAAATTTTTTCAGCTCCTCATTTGATAGTGTGGATGAGAAACATTCAATAGCAATGAATCTTACCTGTCTGCCTTCACTTCCCTCGAATTTGCCATCTAACTCAGACAGAAGCCTTGGTAAATAGTAGATGACTCATGTTTAAGCCTTTTAAATATTTTTCTAATTAGGTATCATCTCAGGAACTGGACCATAGGAAAAGTTAAGGAACGAGAGCCTCACTAACAGTTTTTTTTTTAAGGGCATTTGAAAGAGTGTGGCATATAGACAAGAGATCTGGTTCTATTTATCACCACAGAATAGTGACGGGGAAATCTAACCCATCTCAAAACTTTTTTGACTTTGGTGATTTTACGGACACTTCAGGCCTCTGCAATTTGCATATGTTCTGAACTGTTTCTGCATTATGATAAATAGGGATTATCATATATTTTCAGAGAGTGTTTTCTTAACAATTCAACTTTTATTTGTAACTCTTCCATTTATGTTAATTACTAGCACAGTGTGCAACATTTATTAATCAGCAGAGCCTTTTTAAGTTAAAATACTAGATTAGCTAACCCCATTAACACGGACTACTCCAAACAAGCAGTAATGGGAGAGGCAGTGGCTGCGCGAAGCGTATTATGCACGTGCTGCTCCAGGGCACGGTTCAGCGTGATTGCCCTCTTTTGATCTGCTGTTCCTCCGTCGTTCCCAGCTCATTTCCAGTGGAAATGTACAAAGTGCTGCCTTCATTTTTCCAGCTTAATTTTTCTAATGAAGTTCTGGTGCTTTATAACACTGGGGACACAGATAATAAGCTTGTGTATAATTAAGAAGTTCTAGAATTTGTCTACAAAGGAGCCCTTTATTCCTTTGGCTGTGCAGTGAGGACTTTACAAGACTGTGCTCCTTTTTTGTCCACTGTTTCCTTGAAAATACATGTGTATTCTTTTTTTTAATAAATGGCCACAGAATCCTGGAATTTTGTTACTATAGACCTCTAAGTCTAAAGAAGTTTAAAATTTATAATATTGACAAAATGGACAATTTGGAATACTTCTAGTGATATGCCTGAGAATATAATATATGCTTTTATTGTATGCAATTTGACACACCATAAAAAGACACTTTTGTTCTTTTTAGTTAGATTTAGTCATTTTCTAAGCACACTTCCTAATGCGATACCCAATATAGGCTGACTAAAGGTTTGCCAGTTGACTTTTAGTCCATTTGTAAGGTGCGTGGATTTTATGTTGTTGAGAAAAACTGCCATTTTGTGCCATCCTTAAATTGGTGTGGCATTTATACATCCTGGGTTGTTCTGTTTTAATTTCGGGTTCAAAAGGCGGGGGTCCAAAGAGACTCAAATGCTGAACAGAAGTTGCCAGGCAGAGCGAGAAGAGTGGCAGAAAGGAGGTGGTCTGGAAAAAGTCATGTCTCCTGCAAAAGTTAGCAGCTCGAGGGGCTTGCAGTTCACTGACCGAGGCATCCTGAGAAGCTTAGCTCATAGGTTTGGCGCCACCATCTATGTGGCAGCAATGAGATGGAATGTGGAGGTGGAGGCAGAGAATGAAGGGCCATGTGCACCACGATGGATTTGCACTTGACCATGTGTAGACAGTGTGAAAGCATCCCAGTGCTTTAATGCCTGGGAAAAAACAGATCACTTGGAAGTGTTCCCTTAGTAGCTATGTCCATGGTGAAAGGTTAGGGGTCACTGGGGATGGAGAGCAGTCCAGAGACTGCTGGCCTGGCCCGGTTCAGAGGTAAACAGACCTGCCGGGGAACAAGGACAGAGCAGAGGGTTTTGCTGAGAGACCTAAACCATTGGCCAGGTCTCACCCAAAGCAGATGGCATGTTAGGTGTTCTGTGAGAGCTCGCACGGCTCTCTGACAGTCGGAGCTCTCACGTCGATCACAGCGGTACTTAAGGGCGTGTTGGTGACAACAACGAGAGCCATTTCAACAAGCTACTTCTCCTTTTACACCCGCTTTCAGCATCCCCGTCACTTACTGGGCCCCTGTCCTCACTATCCTCACATGCGTTAATCTCAACATATATGAAGCTGTTCACTCCTTACCACAACTCCGTGTGAAAGTGCAGTCTTGAAGAGATCACGCATCTTGCCTGAGGGAGCACAGCCGCCAGGGCAGAGCTGAGGAGTCAGCACAGGTCCCACTGTGCGTAGCCAGTCCCCAACGTGCCCTCACCCCTGGGTACGTTAAGATCTGAAGACAACCCATTTCAATGGGACTCACCTGGTCTGGCCATCCTTTTCTTCTTGGGATACCATTTTATTCTTCTTTAATAGTTCATGTTTTATTGTATTTATTTTCCTTTTGGGATTTTAAAATCAAGAACATTTGTGCTTGCATGATGAATTTGGAATTATTTGGTACCATTCATTAATAAACTAATTATTGAACTTTTTCTGTATTCACAAAAGAATTGGGGGCTCAAGGATTCTTTGATAAGTTTTAGCATCTCCACTCACGGATTAAGAAATGAGGGTCCACAGAAATTAGTGACAGTGACAGGCAGTGACAAAGGCTGATGTGCAACTCAGGTCCTCCAACCCCAAGCCACGCATTGTTTCCACTATACTTGACTACTTCTCTAAAGTGTTTTTTTTTAATCAAATGTCTCCAGAAATCAAATTCACAATATCACCTTCATGCCTTCCAGGTTTTTGCCTTTCACCTCCTACCACAAGAAGGAAAAGTACATCCCGTCGGTGCATTTATCGAGCAAGTGTGGCCCCACTTCTTACGGATGTCAGCATTTCAGAGACGAAAATCCTAAGAAATGGATCGGTGGCAAGGTGAGTTAGTGCAACATTCACAGAAACAGTGTCCCTTTTCAAAGGCTGAAATTAGACACTGATGACAGTGAATATAAATAGTCTTATTACAATGAATACCTTTGTGGTTACAAAATGCTATGTTATGTAAAGATGGTGCTGCTGACCTAGGTTGGTAAGAGATTAATCTACCTCTAATTGCATTCACATTAAATTGATTAATACATCAACTATTTAAAAATATTTTGCTCTATTTTTAATGCTATTAATATTAAGAACACTATACAAAGATCATAATGCCAGCAAGTTGAGAGCAAATAATACTATTTTCTATTGAAAGTATGAAAATCATAATGAAAAATAATAAGTGTATTATTTTTCTTGAAAGTATATAAGTCAATAATAAAATAATGCATATATTATATAACTTACTCATATTTCTTTTATATGTTTATGAAATACCCAAGTTAAATTGTTTGATCCCTCTGAGTTAAATGGTCAGACTTCTTAAGTGTGGGTATCTACTTTATATTTATAAATTATTCTTGTGCTGATTTCAATATTTAAAATAGAAATGAAACTTAATAAGGGCAATATACTACTCACTATTAACTTAATCTACTTTGGTACATCTAAAAGAGTTGGACAATTAAAAATTCAGTATACCAAAAATATTCTTTTGGTTGTCAAAACACTTACATATGCCCATATTAACCGAAGCAGAAATTATAGTCTAAGCCTTTTATCTTAATTGGAATTAGTTTCCATGTTCACTCCTGACAACTGACTTTAATGGGACAATTTATGTTTTCCCTTGTTTGCAAAATTCCGGGGTTAAGACGGTTCCTGTGAAGAGAGCCTCGCCTCACCTGCCTTATTATAAGTGAATTACATCAGTGGCACAGCCTTTTTTTTAATGTGCATTTTGGTCCTAAACAATATCTGATAAGCTACCCAGCATAAAAATACCTGGTACTCCAAAGAGTTAATTTAGAGAACCTAAGCACATTGCACAGAACGTGAAGTCGACCTTTACCGTCTGTGGCTTCTGGAGTGGAGTGGGATGTGCAACAGATCAGAGGCTTACTGTGGCACATGGCTGTCTGCAGCGACTTGCGTGGGACTGTGACGGCTTGGCCCGTGCGCCCGGTGATTGAATCCGCTGTCACCGGGATCTTGGTCGTAATGAACACTCAGCTTAACGACCGTGATTAAGACGATCCTAATTGATGTGCCCGTGCCGTGTGTGGGGATCATTAGGGCTGAATGGCACAGCAGAGAAACATGCCTCGGCTAGGGGCGATTTTACTCTTCTGCATTGGTTGGGGTAAAATGTGCCTTTCTCCTCAACAGACCAGCGTCATACAATTTTTGGAATCTTTCGGTACGTGTCGACTGATGATTGTGCTCTCGCTGAAAAATATCCCCTTACGGTTGTTTGTTTTGTGTTGCTTCATTTCATTAGTAAATGTAAACACTTAAATAATTAGGTGTAATTGAGGGAAAATATTTTGCTTATGAGGATGGCCTGCAATAATCAAATATTCGGTTAAAGGGCTCTGTTCCTTTTTCTTTCTCACGATATATCAGGGACTGAAATCCTTCAGTTTTCTCCCTTTTATTACCCTGGTGTCAGACTTCTTGGAGGCGGTAGGCTTCTGGAAACATATAAGTTTATATAATTTCCATTGTAAATCTATAGGTGCATTTGTATTTGCATGTAATATTTATATTTACTCTGTCCAGTTTATTATGCCCTTCAGAAAATTGGACAGAGCCAAATATTGTTATATTGTTTATTGAAATAATATCTAACCTATAGAATATTTTAAATGTGTAATTTTGAGATGTATATGTTTATACAACCTTTGCTTTTTAATCACTGTCTTGTTTCTGATAGATTTATTACATTTCTAGATTTATTACATTACGTAGTAATTTTCAATTATGGTTTTAAAAGTGACTTCAGGAGTTTCTGATTTGAATTTTAACTTATGAATGAAATTAATATGTGCAATGATGTGTCCAAAATTTTCAGTAGATTACATCAGACCATACGTATTAACAGGCATCAATTTGCATTTGAGTCTAAAATATTACATTTGAGTTATGAGCAAACATAAGGGAATGCATTTTTATAAGGCATGGTAAGCCACTTAAAATTTTTTATTTTGTAACTGCAAAAAAGTCTAAGATTGAGGCATCTCTCTGTCAGATTATTAATAACTGTTCAGCTTGAAGGAGACCCTGGCAAATGTTTCCTTCTGAGGTCTGCAGATTTGACATTACCCATGGCAGGATGCTCGTCCTAGTTGTAGGACAGGGTCTTCATTTGACGAGAGCTTTTATAGGTTGCCTATAAAATTCTGAAAGTTTTGATACCCAATGTGATTCTTGAACTTTATGAAGAGTTTTTCATGAAGCTTGTCTCTAAAAATTCAACAGAAGCTAGTCTTCTCTGCACTCAGTCTTACTGCTAATCCAGAATAACAAGAGTTAAATTCTTCATGTGATATAGATCATGGAACATGTTATCCTCACTTCTCTGCAATTAAACTCTTAATTTGACTTAATTTAAAGGCCTCGATTTACTTCGTTGTTGTCGTGGTTGTGGTTGTCGTTAGAAGCTAGGTTACTGCAGCAGTGGGAGCTCTCAGGGTCCAGACCTATGGCCCCGTCTCCGTGTACGGGGCCATAGTTTTCCTTTTGTCCTGGTGATAATCCTCACCTGACTTGGCAAAAAAAGAGGTTTACCAGAATCAAGAGCCCCAAATGATTAGAAAGGTAACTAGAAAATGGACTTGCACTCTTAGAAAGAGGCTGACTTTGACCTTAAGGAATTGTGGAAGCATTGGAAGCATGACGAGAACATAAGAGTTAGCATTACCAGTACTTATTGCCATTCTGGCTGTGTCCAGAGCTCTGGCATAGGGGGTTCGCAGGGATGTTGCCTGTCCCCTGGGCAGGCCCCATCGAACCTCTTCAGAATGGTGTTTGAGCGCTCCCACCAGAACGAACATTCTTATACACACATCTTCACCTGAATGGATTCCTGAAAGTGAAATTTCTTAGTCAGGGCTTTGACGGTTAGTTTTAGGTGTCAAGTTGACTAGGATATGGTATCAGAATTAATGGTAGTTTATTGTAGAAGCCTGGCCTTAAATTTGAAGAGATGTAAATTAATATTAGAAGTATTAAGAATACAAGCATGGGATGAGGCAAATGTAGGATAATAGTTGTTTGTATGGAAAATAATACATTAATAAATAGATAATAACACAAAAATAAACTGTTTTGCACACTCACAACTGTAAACCTACTTTTGCCCGACCCTGTAATATGAAAACTTGAATCCGGTGTGAAGGAGTGAGAAAGGAGGAAGTTCCCCGATTACTCCTCTGTTTCTGCATGGGGAAAACTGGATTTGTAGTATGACACTATTCACTGAGATTGGGAAAGGAAGAGGGTCAGAATTTGGGGAGCGACTGTAGGGAAGAGTCCCTGAGTTCAGTTTGGACATGTTTGAGTGTGAGACAGCTTTGATTTACATGAGCATAGAAGTCAAATAGGCAGCTGAATAGTCAGACCTGTTTCCTGGAACAGCAGTCTTGACCAGACTATATCTGGTTCATAAATAATTTGGTACCTTGGAATGGTAAATAATACTCAGTGAAACCATGACAGCAAATGAAATACCCACAGGTGAAGACATAGACTAAGAAGAGAGGGGAGCTAGAATTTTTGAAGAATGCTAACACTTCATGACCATTTGGAATAGGATGAGCCCATAAAATAGACGGACACATGGAAGAAAACCAAGAGAATGTGCTCATCGAAGAAGTCGGGAAAGACAGTGCAATACAAAGAAAGGGGGTGATGAGCCATGGCAAATGATGCTGCAAGGGTAACGGAGATGCGGTCTGCAAAGGTCCCTGCAATTGAGCAAAATGAAAGTGAGTGGTCACTTAGTGGGAGCTGATCGGATGACAATATGGGCGACAGAGCCAGACTGGAGGAGATGGAAGAGAGAGAGAAAAGAGAGGAGAGGGGAGTGTACCACACGTAGCTAATCATTGGAATAAGTTTGGCTGTGATGGGGAGAAGAGGGATTGACAGGGCAATGCTTGTAGGGAGACATATGGGAAAGTTGATTATTTTTAATAGAAGAAGTGTTTGTTTGTTTGCCCTTCTTCTTGCCTTAAAATGTTCTGTTGTGGGTTTTTATTCCATGGGACTTCATATATGGGAAGTCTTTGAAATCTGGTTTAAAGTGCATGTTTTCACAGAAGGGTTTTGGTTTGACGTCCAAACATACATATATGAATACATGGTTAGGAGCTTGTAGGAAATACTTTTTAAATTTATTTTATTTTATTTTTCACTCTTCTCCACTCAAGCTGCAACCAAGAATGGGACGCGCGCATATGTTCAGATCTTTTACTTTTTCTAGCTCACTTGCCGAGAACGTTCTTTTTCAGGATTTTCAACCCCCAGCACGGCCACAGGTGTTCACTTCTTGGCCATGCGCCACCTCACACCCAGGCGCTGGGGCTCCAGAGCTACCTTCTCAGGGTGGTGTATTTTAATCACTTGTAATGACATCCTAAATCTCCCATGCTTCCTGTGTCTGTCATTTAAAATTCACCATCAGCCCCATAACATTTAACGCCATAACATTATAATAAAAGTTATGTAGAAAGTAATAATACGTTACATTAATAAACTGACCAAGTTCAAGGTCATCGAAAGATTAATTGATTTATTCATTTAAATTTATTTTCATACTACAGTTTACTTTAATATTATAAAAATAACATATTGAAATTTAAATGTTAAACATCCCACTGTGCTACTTTTAGCACAAATATGGGAACACTTGCCATCAAGTCAAATTTTAATTGACATATAAACACTTTATATCCCTTTGTACCATTCCATTGAATTTATATCAGAATATAAAAACAGTACTTTAAACAGTACTTTAAAAAATTATTTTTGGTAAATTTCTAAGTTGGTACTTAAAACTTTTTAAAACTCTATTAAAAAGGCAAAGGCAACCAGTAGTGACACAGATCGTACAAATAAGGGACAGGTCAGCACTTCTCCGTATCTGGCATTACCTCCTTCCTATCAGTCTAGATAACGTGCCCCGAGAAGTACCCATAATCCCACTCTGTTCACATGCCCGCTGGGCCGGCTTCCTGCTTGAGAATTCATTTGAAGAAATTGTTCCACTGCAAAAATTTACATTGTGGATTTAATTTATTTCAACATACTTAAATGAATATCTTCCAAATCATGCCTAAATGCAATATCTCCTCTTAATGACATTCTTTACAGTTATTTAACTAAACATTGATATTCATCTTACTAAGATGCTAGAAACCACATTACCAGACTGACGTTGAGACTGCTACAATTTGTAACTTCCGTTATATAAGTGGCAGATTGATAATCCCGTTAATAACACTGGATTAATTTACAAGTTACTTTTCATGTGACTGTTACAAGGTTATAAACTATAAGGAAAATTTTAAATCTTCTGGCATGTTAAAAGTTTAACAAATATGAAGTATCAGATAACTAAACAGTGGTAACCTGATCCAGGCAGCAACTGACTTTATGGACATTGATTAAACACCATAAAGGGACAAAAGTAGTCAAAATATTTCGCAGCGTTGTCTGTAAGGATATAAATATTGACCTTACTTTCTTATTAAATCTGTTCCAAGAGCTATTTGCAATGAGTTTGCTCACCACAATCAGAATATGTAATAAAATCTAATTTTCCTCCTCTGTAATTCCTCAGTTGAAAAATGTGGTCCCTTGATGATGATCTAGGGCTTTGAAGAATAAATGGATTTTAAAGAGAAAATTAGACGGTACTTATTAGGCTGTCTCACTCGCAATGCATTGTCATTTGTCTGCTGTATTACAGATCTCTTGCCTCGCCCACCTTCTTCATTTGATCATATAACTTGCCTGCAAGCAGCATTGGAGGTAAAAAAAGGTTGCCGTGTTGCTCTCTCGATTGATTTCCTTGCTCATTCCAGAGACAGCTCACGCTGATTACACTCACCGCAGGACTCATCTCCTCCCTGACACCTAGGGTCTTCCTTCCGTCCCCACAGCCACTCCCTCACGCCAAGTACCGGGAGGCAGACTAGTGTCCTCCCCGCTTTCCTTCGGAGAGCTTTTCCTAATACGACCCCCTCTCCGAAGTGAAGTCACGCATGGCTGGCACGTGTAGTATTTAAACAAATTAAAAGCTGATATAAAAATTACATCCTAGTCCAAAATTAAATTTTCTTAGGGTACATAAAATAGAATTTCTGCGTATCTGGTGTTTATTATTTTAGCGATGTATTCTTTCCGAGTATGTTTCATTATGAATCTCGTGATTTGTTGTTAGAGGACGGGGCTCAAAGCGCGTCTGCCTAAACTTCTTCGTGACTCACCAACGTGATGCCGTGAGTCGGGACGACATTTATGGTAGCAGTGACGGAGAACAGATAGCATCTGCCGTGTCCTTCTTTCCTTCACTTTCATGGCGCTGTACTGTCTAAGACAATTACTTTCATTTTATTTGTCAACATATTCAGTACAAGTTCGTTTAATTGTTAAAGCCTGGAAACCATTAAAAGAAGGTTAAGGCATTTTCAAAGAAATAAGTGAAATTTAAACTATTCCTGTTTGGAGCTGAAGCTTTGCTCACTTTTTCTCTATATGATTTTTGAGGCATGCATATTGTTTTTCTAATTGAATGCAGGAATCATCTGTCATTTTCATGTTGACATTTAATATACATAAATAATGTCCGGAGGGTAGAAGCAATCTAATCTGCAAGTATGAACATACTCTGTAGTTCTAACAGCATAATTAAGGAAGTGCAAAATATGATATATAAAATGTATACTCAGTTCGGAAAGTAAGTTTTCGTATTCAGGGGTAGTATGACCTAAGTTTCAAAGTACAGGAAAAATTCTAAAGATAGCCTAGGAAAATAAAAGACGACAGGATATATTAGATGTATTTTTAGCTAACATATATACTTATTTCTTTTTGCCCCCAAATAGTACTGACAAAAGTGTTCATGCTTTAACTTTCCTTCATCTTACTGATCTGTAATAGTTTAAATGCTAATAATAAAAATAAAAGACCTGAAGTTGCATGATTTTTATCGATTGGGAGTTGTCCAAATATCAGGTGCTAAGTATTTGGCCATCTGTGAAGAAAAGCACCTCAGAATGTAGCTCATATATGAATATAAAGCTGTCACTTAGTAGTATTAAAATAATCACTGATTTTTGATGACATGCTAATGTGAAATCCACTTTTAAGAAAGCTTCTTTCTACTACAGGTACAACATAGTTTAAAATACTGGCTCAGTAAAGTCTGTTATTCCAAAGCAAAGAAAGAAACTTCTTTTCAAGTTTTTCTTCTTCCCAATATGTATTTTTTAATTTTTGGTAAATAAATTTTTAGTAAATAAATTTTTATCACTTTTATCATTATTCTATACCATGACCACCTAGAAGGACAGTGTACTTGTTTTTATTTGTAAACATTATAACCAAAAAGCTAGTTCCTTTTAGACCACATTAACTGAAGTACGTGTGTCTGCTGCTTGTACTCAAGGTGTGTCTGTCCTTGCCCCACTGAACTCACTAGTCCTTTTCTGCACAAGAAAGGACACACTCGCACACACAGGAAAGCTCGCTGGAGGAGGTGAACAGGGGAAATGTACAGGGACATTTACACACCAGAGTGATACCTGCACTGCGCTTGCTTTCTCTGAGGAGTACAGTTAACAAGAGTGACGTAAGACGGAAGCTCCGTGAGAAGTGCATGGTACAGGATTGTGGGCTTGGACTTTTGGACCAAGTCCTGTCCGCCCTGCAGGCTCACGGGATCACTGGCATAAGTCAGGTCAGGACATTTCTTCCACTTAGCCCAGGGGTTTTATGTGTCTTTGTCAACCTCATTTCTTGTACTTATTTTCTGTGGGAAATTTGATTTAAAATACAGAGTGGCAAAGTGGGTTTTCAGTTCAAGTCAGGAGACTGCTGTTTTTCTTCAGAAATAATATTAACACTTCAAATTACTACCTTGACACCTTTTTGACATCTGACTCTTCAGAAAATCTAGTTGAAGATACGGACCTTCCCTGCAGAAAAAAAGGGCAAATACACAAATGCAAAACAACATTTGCAGGTCATCAGTTTTATTTTATTAGAAAACAATTTCCTTCAGAGGTGAATTTCGCAATCTTTTAAAATTTTTTTACAATTATTACTCTGAAGTGTTTATTTTATAAAAATGTGGAAATGAATTCAAACTCTGCAAGTAAAGGAATCGAATGTATGAAACTAAACTTCAATGAAAGCACTACCAGAGTTGCACTTGAGTAAGAAGTTGAAATGGTGGGAGAGCCTTTTAACACAGCAGTGCACCTGCCTTTGGCATTGATCTGCCTCCAACTATTTGTTCTAAT
This sequence comes from Carollia perspicillata, assembly GCA_004027735.1. NCBI lineage: Eukaryota > Metazoa > Chordata > Mammalia > Chiroptera > Phyllostomidae > Carollia > Carollia perspicillata. The sequence goes on along the minus strand of PVKM010025390.1, from coordinate 4,901 downwards.
GGCAACAAATGTAAAAATATCAAGTTACCAAGGTACGTAATTGGAATTAGAACTCCAATAACTTGCTCTGTCAGTTAGCAAAGGTCGGAGAAAGGGAATATACAAGCTCTCTACAGATTTGCAGACAGAACTCATATCCTTTTATGTTGTTGTCCGCGAACCGTTGTGGTTGTGTGTTTTGGAGTCTGCGTTACTGACACAGTCTGTGGCAGCGGAGACTTGCAAACCCACATGTCATATTCGGGACATGGAAGCAGAAGCGAACTTCAGCAGAGACTTCTGCCTCGACAGAAATGAACAAACTGTCATTTTCCACTTCAGCCTGCAAAAGCACTTCCTGCGGAATTAGAGAGTTGGTTTAACTGTCTTCCTCTAATCGTAGTTCCCAGAGTAAGAGCCTGCTCAAAAGGATTCCCGACTTTTCAGCACCATGCATAATATGGTTACAGTGCATTGAACAACGCCAATAAAGTTCCAAAGTCATCCACTCTGTGAAGGAACTCCTTACTGTATTGTTCTAACCAGGGTGCACATTTGTCTCAAGTATTTTCTGAAACTTCTACCGCAAGTGGACGCCTTATCTTCAGGACTTTCGTTTCACGCTCTGCTCTCGTTTTCTCACGAGAATTTTCTGAGAAGGCTCTGGCCCCGAGTCTGACCTCTGTACAGGAAGGAGTACGCACGCCTCCATTCAGGGGTTTGGGGCAGCATCGCTGGCAGGAACGCGTGCTAATTTAGAGAGAAATGATAGGGATGGTGTGTGAAACTCTTCATCGAACGGCAAAACCAGATGTGTTTCCAAAGATTGTGGATTCTCTACCTAGTCATGAAGTTCTGAGGTTTTTCTTCCAGTTGAAGTTATGCTCAACAACAAGACAAATTAAACATTTAGAAGACAGGAAAACAACATATACTGTTTCCAAAAGGGGCTCAAAAATAGGAACGTCTCTGTCATGACGTTAGTAGGAACACACCAGACCAAATCCATGAGTTGGCTGCTTGGGCTCAGTTCCGTCCTGGGTTATATGCCAAAGGAAAGTGTTTGTTCTGCCATTTACTCAGTAACCTGCCAGAAAATACCAAGTACTGGGGACAGAATAAAGGACTTCTTCCATTTTACTCTCCTGTTCTAAGTCCCAGATCAACTCCAACATCTATTTTAATAGCACACGACTTTCCCCGTAGGGTATGTGGCTGCTTCTATTTGCATTACGAGATATTTCCAGGCAAAGGTCCTTGAAGAGGGCAAGTCAGCCTTGGACTCATTTCCGGCCTTCTCCAGCCAGCCACTTTTTGTGACAAAGAGCCGCCTTCTCTCCAGTACCTTCTCAAAGGACGGAAGTTCTCCAGCCGCATTAATTTATGTCTCCCACAGTGAAATCTTTATTGCTCAAGAAGTTGTTTAGTGTATAACCCGTGTCTCGAGATTTTCCTTTTTTGTGTTACAATATTAAGATGAAGGCTTCAACACAAGTTTGAATATTGTGTAGAACTATTTTGTGTCTGTCGCCCACTGCTTACTAATCAAATCGAGGATGAATAGTAGAGATGCAGAATTCAGGAGGAAAAATCTCACCAGATGAAAAATGATCTCTGTGATATTTTTGAATAGCAAATGGCAGACTCGAGGGAGAGTAGACTCTCTGTGCCTTTTGTATGGCTGTTTAGACCTACAAATACAGACATTTGGCAAATTGTACAAATACAGGCATAGTTCTTGAAGTTTTAGGAAAAGCAATTTGGTGAGGAGATCAAAAACAGCAACGTGGCTAAATTCACCACAGATTTACCAGATGATTAACTCCAGCCAGTATGCCAAGCTAATTACGTGTGTATCTTAGGCATTTATAATATTAAAATTATTTACTAACCGCTCTTCACAGTTAGAATGGGCAGTCAGAATGGGCAGGCACGCTGGGCTTCCTGCTGGGGTGGATAACACCTGTCCAACTGCTGGGATGTGGAGGATGGTGACTAGGGTGCTTAGGGCAGCAGCTATCTACCGAGAGATGGAAATAATGACGGCATTCCCACGTGTTCATAACCGATGTGGCCATCCGGATGCGTGCTGGCCGTATGTCAGTGCTGGTCGGTGTGGGTCTCGTTTCTGTCACACACGCCCATATAGCAGTTGGCGCCACGTCCCCGGCCTTGTGTGTGGCTGTTTTCAGTCTCGGGGCTGCGCACAGCCTGTTGTGTTCGCAAATCTTATCATCACCGACTGTTGGGATTCTTATGATTATTTCCATTTCATCAGCGTCCATTTATTAAGAGAGAAGGACTCCGACCCTTGATTGTAGAGGGTCGATTTGGTTGCTAGCGCATCAGTTCACATGGATCCTCTTGCCGTGTGTGCAAGCCACAGAATTCCCGAATTGTTCTGCCCACCCAGGAGCAGAAAACCACTCCCGAGAAAGAAAGCTCAGTGCTCTCTGAATGTGTGATTCTGTGCGACAGTCACGTAGCTGCTGAGCACCGAGATGCGGCTTCTCTCGGCTCAGATGGGCTGTGCGAGATGCTCACGGGATTCTGAAGACTTCGCACAAAAAAGGACGTGTTCATACTTTTTATTCGTGACTCACTACACGGACAATAAACTACCCTTACTGGATTAAAATAGTTAAAAAACTTACAATTACTTTGTCCTGTTTCTTGTTACTATTTCCAATATGACTGGTAGAAAAGGAAAGTCTCATGTGGGCCCACCTTGTACTATTCCCATGGGCCAGTGCAGCTCTCGATGATACATTACCCGGTTATTTGAGAACGAAAGGACTTGACTTCGATGGCACCTACAGAAAATTGCCCTCTGGAAGCTCGGACAGCACTGTCCTCGGACGTTCATGTTCACGTTAAAGCATTTTCTGCTGCATAGTGAATTTGCAGATACCACCAGTTTCTTCGACTATGGCTCCTCCCCCCACACACCACTAAAGTACTTCCTGTTTACTCATTACAGGTCAGTTCCAGAAAAAAATTTTTAACATACTAAAATGTTGGCTTAACAATAATCTTAATGCAAAATAAATAACAATAAAGCCACGGGTAATTAAAGTGAAGAGAGTTGTGAAATTTTTAATGATACTGTCTATAGGTATTTACCATTGATTTTGCCTAAGTTTAGCCTTTAGCCAAAGGCCTAAAAGAAATCTCTTTTGTTCTGATACTTCTGGCCAAGATGGAGGCATAGGTAGACACATCATGCCTCCTTGCACAACCAAAATAAGGACAACAACAATTTAGAAACCAAAACAACCCATGCTGCCAGGAAATTGAACTGTATGGAAGTGCAGCAACCAAGGAGTTAAAGTAGACACATTCATCCAGACCAGTAGGAGGGGCAGAGTCGGGGGCCTAGTGGAGAATGGTTGAGGCAAAGAGGTGGCCGGTGGACCCAGCGAGGTGGCGATTGTGAAGCTGGGAGCAGTGCACAAGGCGGCTGGCGGACCTGGCGGTCCCACGTTCATGTGCAGATAAACCAGGTGAAACTGGAGAGCCAGACGAACCACAAAACCCAGAGTCCCAGCTCAGGGAAATAAAGCCTCAAAGCACCAATTAAAAAACACCTGTGGGAGTTGAGGTGCCGGGAGAGACTCCCAGCCTCACAGGAGAGGTTGTTGGAGAGACCCACGGGGTCCTAGGACATACACAAGCCCAGCCACCCGGGAACCAGCACCAGAAGGGCCCAGTTTGCTTGGGGGAAGCGGGAGAGGGGACTGGAATCCGGCAGAGGGCAGAGCAGGTATCATTGTTCCCTCTTGGACCCCACCCCCACAGACAGTGTCACAACCCAGTGACTGGGTTGTCCCACCCTGGTGAACACCTAAGGCTCCGCCCCTCATTACGTAACAGGTGCGTCAAGACAAAGAAAATGGCCCAAATGAAAGAATAGATCAAAGCTCCAGAAAAAATACAACTAAGCAACAAAGAGATAGCCAACCTATCAGATGCACAGTTCAAAACACTGGTGATCAGGATGCTCACAGAATTGGTTGAACTTGGTTGCAAATTAGATGAAAAAATGAAGGCTATGCTAAGTGAAGTAAAGGAAAATGTCCAGGGAACCAATAATGATGGGAAGGAAACTGAGACTCATATCAATGGTGTGGACCAGAAGGAAAAAAGGAACATCCAATCAGAAAAGAATAAAGAATCAAGAATTCAAAAAAATGAGGAAAGACTTAGGAACCTCCAGGACATCTTTAAACATTCCAACATCCAAATTATAGGGTTACCAGAAGGAGAATAGGAACAGCAACAAGTGGAAAAGTTATTTGAGCAAATAATGAAGGAGAACGTCCCCATTCTGGCAAAGGAAATAGATTCCCAGGAAGTCCAGGAAGCTCAGAGAGTCCCGAAGAAGTTGCATCCAAGGAGGAACACACCAAGGCACATCATAATTACAGTACCCAAGATTAAAATGAAGGAGAGAATCCTAGAAGCAGCAAGAGATTAGGAGGCAGTTACCTACAAAGGAGTTCCCATCAGACTGTCAGCTGATTTCTCAAAAGAGACCTTGTAGGCAAGAAGGGGCTGGAAAGAAGTATTCCAAGTCATGAAAAGCAAGGACCTACATCCAAGATGACTGTATCCAGCAAAGCTTTCATTTAGAATGGAAGGGCAGATAAAGTGCTTCTCAGATAAGGTCAAGTTAAAGGAGTTCATCATCACCAAGCCCTTATTACATAAAATGTTAAAGGGACTTATCTAAGAAAAAGAAGATAAAAAATATGTACAGTAAAATGACAGCAAACTCACAATTGTTAACAACCACACCTAAAACAAAAACAAACTAAGCAAACAACTAGAACAGGAACAGAATCACAGAAATGGTGATCACGTGGAGGGTTAGCAACAGGCAAGTGGGAGGAGGAGGGTGGGGAGAAGGTACAGAGAATCAG
>PVKM010025389.1:0-19987 GCA_004027735.1 Carollia perspicillata | reverse complement strand
GTTTCTTCATTCTTTTCTGCTTGGCTGTTTGTTTCTTCCTTCTGGTCCACTCCATTGATTTGAGACCCAGTTTTCTTCCCATCACTACTGGTTCCCTGTGCATTTTCCATCATTTCACTTATGAACGCCTTCATTTTTTCATCTAATTTGCGACCAAAATCAACCAATTCTGTGAGCATCCTGATTAGCAGTGCTTTGAACTGTGCATCTGTTAGGTCGGCTATTTCTTGCTTGCTTAAAAGTATTGGTTCTGGGACTCTGAGCTTTTCTTCTGTTTGAGTCATTTTTGGTCAGGTGGCTCCTGTTGCATATGAGGGGCGGAGCCATAGGTGTTCACCAGGGCTGGGCAGCCTAGTCGCCAAGTTGTGACGTTGTCTGTGGGGGCGGGGTCAGAGAGGGAACAAAGGCACCTGTTCGCACTCTCTGGAGTTTGCGTCCCCTCTGATGCCTCCCACAAGCAAACTGGGCCCCTCTGGCATTGGTTCCCAGGTGGAATGGCCTATGCACACTCCGGGACCCCGCAGGTCTCCTCGGCAACCTCTCCTGTGAGGCTGGGAGCCTCTTCTGGCACCTTTTCAATTGGTGTTTTTAGGCTTTATTGCCCATCGCTGGGGCCCTGGGCTGTGCGGTCTGTCTCACTGCCCGCTCTTGCCTAGTTTATCTGCACGCGAATATGTGTCCACAGTTGGCCAACTGCCCTGTGTGCCTTGCATGCTCTGCTCGTCTCCTCCCTGCGTCTGGGGTCTGCAAGCTCCATGCCACCTACGGCCGCCCCGGGCTCCCGAGCCTGGCAGCCACCACGTTTTCCTACCGCTTTCTCTCTCCGCTGCCTCCCGACCCTGCCCCTCTTACCTGTTGGGTTGAATGGTTGTCGACTTCCGTATTTCAATTTTCTGTGTTCTGGTTGTGTTATTGTTTATATATATTTGTTGTCCTTAATCTTGGTTGTGAGAGGAGGTACAGTGTTTCCACCTATGCCTCCATCTTGGCCGGAAGTTGGAAGTAGATTTTAAAACAGCATGCATGGCACATGCAACATTTTCTTTATTTTTATTGTTGACGCCACTGCAGATGTTTCTGTCCCCTCTTTCGTCCCTCTCCTTCCAGTCCCCAGCCCCCAGTCCCCCTTCCCTCTGGCCATCACCACACTGGTGTCTGTCCATGGGTTGTACATACATGTTCTTTGGCTAGTGCTGCATGTAGCTATTTGCATTTAAGAATATACAGGTGTGGGCAAAAGTAGTTTACAATTGTGAGTACAAGAAACAATTTATCCTTGTATTTTTATTCACTGATTATTGTATTATTTTCCATAGGAAAAATTGCAAACTTACTTTTACCCACCCTTGTATTTAAAAAGATTCATCATTAATGAAGTGTTAATTAACTTTTCTTTTTAGTTTGATGCATCTTTGAAATCTCTTCTAAAAGCCAATGTAGGCATTTGTCATGTGGGGCCTACTGGTGACTGTGTGAGGTGAATAGAGGGATGTAGGAGGTATGTGCAGGTTGTGTAATTATATCATGTGTTAAAATGTGGTTAAATAAGTATATCTCTAAGGCTCCTGCTGACAAATTCTATGTTTCTTTTAGCTTATTTTTGCCTCTTCCTTCCATACCAGTCCTCCTTCTGTTTTTTTAATCCTCACCCAAGGATATGTGGATGTGTTTATTGCTTTTGAGAGAGAAAGAGAGATTGACATGAGAGAGGAGAGAGGAACATTGGTTGGTTATCTCCTGTACACATCCCAACCTCTGTCAGGGGTCCAACCCACAACCCAGGTGTGTGTCCTGACCAGGAATCAAACCCATAACCTTTTGGTGTACGGGATGACATTCCAACCACCTGAACCACCTGGCCAGGGCCCTACCAGTCCTTCTTGCATTCACCGTAGCACTGAGAAATGGTGCCACATCTGCTCTTGCACCTGGTGGCAACTATGTGCTGATGAGACAGATGCATGTCTTCCCTGAGCATCTGATCAGCTGTGTTGCTTCTGGCCTTTCCCAACTATCTGCATGTGATTCCTGTTTCACTTACTTTGCTAAGAATCTATAGGTTCATAAAATTGCTTTCATAAAAGTCTTAGAAAATAGTTCCAAAATTAGGAAGCCACTGTTGGGAATAGTTAGGGAGTTGTGGAATGTAATCTCAGGGCCAAACAAATGTATGCCATCCAGCATGAAAATTTTAAACAAGTGACTTTTAAAGACTTCTTAAAGAATTGTATTCAACTCCCAATACTAGAAGCAATAACTATTCAAATTTTTAAAAAAATTAATAAGAATACATATTACAATTTTAGAATTGCATGCTTTGCTTCTGTGATGCAAATTGCGTATTGTGTCAGAGATCATAAATGTTTGAAAAATATTTTCCGTGGATTGTTGAATACATCGTACTGTCAGAGAATGAAATAAAATGAAGGTCTCTCCTTTTTTAATTCCCTTAGATAAGAAGTTTGTCAGATATATTGGCCAGGTGACTTCAATGTGTATCTAAGGTTGAAAATCATGAAACAGGTAGGCCTCTTAATCCTTCCCTCTAAGCTGCATTGCACTACTGAAAACTCAGTCATGTTCCTGATAAAATTCCAAAATTTTTGGAACCTCTAGTTAATAAGAATTTTTCCTAACTATTTCCTTTTATGAAAGAGGAAAATTTTTAAAAATTAAGCACATGTTTAGGGTCACAGGCACTTGTACCTCCAAGTATTTGCACATGGGTGAGTGTGCATATGTGTGTGTGTGCATGTAAAAATGAGCTTTTCAGGCATAGTTCTGGGATAGTAGTTTGGTACCAAATTTCTATATATGTTACACCCACACTTCTAATAATCCCTGATGTTTACTTTTATAATACTGAGGGTACTCAAACAATTTCAATCAATAAAACAATAACACTGACAACAAAACTTCATTTAGAGTCAACATATTCTCTGTCCTTTTAGAGTCAAGCATATTCCATTATGCTTTTAAATGACATTGACGGAGATGATTCAAACAAAATGATTATTTCCAGGAAATTGAATAATTCAGAGCTGCTCTTCCTATGAATATTTCTTTTAAAAACTGTTTAATCATTATGCTTTGTATAAGAGCCTACTCCTTATAAGACTTAAAGCATTAGGTGTTTTGACGAGTATGTTTAGGATGTTATTAATGATGAATAATTTTTCTAACTTTTATACCTGATTTTACACTGATTAAAATAATTATTATTACTTAAGGAAATACATTTTCCTTGCATCGAATCATTGTTTTTAAACATTCCATCTGAAAACATATAATGGGAATCTTTTAAAAAAAGAGTACATTCATTACACATTACAGAAGAATGAGGGAAACGTCAATTAGCTGATCTTAAAGTACACCAAAAATATGCTTGCCAGAATTTATACATAAGTTGATAAATAATAATGCTGAAAGTACCCTACCCATTATTTAAAAATCAATACATTGAATCAAGCGATGTTATAGTAAGTGCTATCCATACCTCACTGTAGTTTCTTATTTCAACCCTTCCCAGCTGAGTCCTTATTTCAGCTGTTTACAAAGGAAATGCATTTAAAAATAAAGGCCCTGGGGAGGTAGGTATTAAGATCTGGTTGGTTCCTAGATGGTGACCAAGACCACTTGAATTTATATGTAGCTTCTGTTTTCTCAGACTTTGGTTTGGCACAAGATTTCCAGCAAATGTTCTTCAAGAATGACACTTCTCAGACTTTGGTTTGGCACAAGATTTCCAGCAAATGTTCTTCAAGAATGACACGATAACATTAATACTAGACATGCATTTTAAGGACACTTTGTTGCTTGGATGAAAGTGGATGCCCAGATCGCCAACTCTATCTCTGCATTTAAGTAAAGCAAACTATCACTTTCCATTTAGTAAAGTTTTTCCTACTTCACAGTCAGTTCCTCAGTGGGGGAAAAATATAAAAAAAAAAACAACCCTCAACTTAAAAAATGCATCCAATGTTTTTGAACCAAATAAGTGAAAAATAAGTATCAGGTGGTACTCTCAGAGATGGATACATAGAGAGTATGTTGGAGGGTGACAGTTGGGTGAGCCTCTTATCCCCCCAAACAGTGTAGCATATTCGAAGCACTTACAAGATAGTCTATTTATAGATACCTTTTCTAAAGTTGCTAATCTTACTTTGTAACCAAATTAATAATTCAGCCCCTCTGTCAGGGAAACATCACCCATAATCACTATTGAGAAATCTATTTTTCTCTTTTCAGTTTGTGCAAGGCCAGTTTCCAATGGATTATTCAGCAACATTTATCTCACTATTCAGCAACCCAAACATATCTTGTAACTTTTTCTCTCTGCTTTGCTTACTGTCCTCTGCATCTCATTCCTTCCACATTCACTTCCTTGTGCCAGTTTTTATCTGCCTTTTTAATGCAGTGAAATATATTTTTAAAGATTTTATTTATTTGTTTTTAGAGAGAGAGGAAGGGAGAAAGAAAGAGAGGGAGAGAAACATCAATGTGTGGTTGCCTCTCGTATACCTCCCACTGGGGACCTGGCCTGCAACTCAGGCGTGTGCCCTGACTGGGAAGTGAACCAATGACCCCTTGGTTTGTAGGACTGCGCTCAACCCACTAAGCCACCAGCCAGGGGTGAAAATTTTTTTCTTAACAAGATCATTTTGGTCTGTTAGAATAAACTCTCTCAAATACGGATTTTCTTTTTTAAGCATATCAGATTCATATTCTTCTCTTCCCTAGCATTCTTAAATTATGGCTTTGAATTTTCTCTTATTTCTTTCCACAAGAATGAATGATTCATAGAGTAAGAATGCTGACGTAGGAAGTAGCTGTGTTTGGATAGTGAGATTGGTTCACACTTGTTTCTTCATTTCACATGCATTGGAAAGGTTTTTCAGTTTTAGCTGTGCCTTTGAAATTAGCCATAGTGTCTAATGGCTCTTGAAGCATCACTTTTATTTGTGGCAAGCCATGCAATTGAGAATTGATCTGTGACATGCAAAAATATATCTATACTTATTGATAATACTTAAGCTTTTTGAGAAGATAATTCCTTTTCATTGGTAGATATAGACTGGGAGTTGTATCTTATCTCAAGGAAGTGTAAAAGGATGTTGGATGTTAATTCATCTGCTTTGGAATGATAGCCAAGTATCTACCTATAAGAAAGAGAATCACCAGACACGTTATAAACAGCCTCGCTAAGGGGCATCTGATCCAGTTATGGGAACCTGACAATCACTCTCCACCCTCTTCGTGAGGAACTAGGATAATTTGAATGTCAGAGGTCACTAGAAGTTATACCTGTTAAGAGATTGCTCTTTCCTTCTTGTGGGGGAAATGGATAGATGACTATGCCTTCCCACTAATTATAGAGAACCCAAGAGAATAATAGTAGCTAACATTTATTGAGTATTTCCTCTGTACCAGGGAGTGGACCAATCACACCATTTACCATTAATTAACTCCTCTGCTTCTCACAGCTGCTCTAGGAAGTAGGAGCAGATAGTATCCTGAATTTACAGATGAGAAAACCGAGGTAAAGACACACGTCTTCTCAAAGTTATGCACAACTATCACTTGTCAGAATCTGACTTAAAACCGTATTTCCTGGGTCTAGATGCTTTCCTCATTAAAAGTTATAATGCCTCACACTGGGAAGCATTTTTGGATAATGGTAAGAAAGGTAGATTAGGACTGCGTTCCCTGATTAGACATCTGCTCAAACATGCAACTTGCAAATCCAGGCTCTGTATCTATTCAAAAAGGCAAATAAAAGCATTTAGAAAGGAATTCAGAGTGGATGGAGATAGCACTGTATTTCCACTGTTGGCTTGGCAGGACGTACAGTGCTCTGGTGTGTTGAGTGGACACCATAGAAAGTAGAAGGTCTATGTATTTCCAATAATCCACCCAAAAGAGCTGCCTATCAGGCAAGGGGGCACAAAGAGTAAGAGCCGTAGGGATGCCAGAGCAGGAGGGAACTGTTGGAAGATCTGGGAGAGGTTGCACCACACCAATCTCATTTCCCACACCTGCAGGAAGGCCAGCACCCAGCAAGGCTCCCCAAAGAACCCAGGTTCCACAGAGAGTCAGCATTTGGATTCCTGGCCAGGGGAGGGGATTATTGACCCAGAGAAGAGTACAATTAGGTCTTTAACTGAGAGTTAGATATGAGATCTCATTTTAAACTGGATGAATGGAATTGTTCAATAGTTCAATTATTAGGAAGTTATGGGACCTGCCCAAGGTAGTTTTAAAGTACAAAAAAAGGGAGAGAGTGAATAAAACATAATTACAGGGCAGGGAATGTATTTAAAAAATTGGTAAATGCTTTTGTATATCCCTAAATTCAGATTGTTAAATACATTAGCCACCTAAGCCTCTGATCTGTATAATAGATGAAACAACTATTGTTGAAACAATAGATGAAACAATACTGGCTTCAGGTTTGAAATATACTCACATGGTCACAATAGTGATATATATTCAGGACAGTGCAAAACAGGAAGTTTATTAATTTTCTGTGACTGTGTGCTTTTTGAATTCACTGTTGACTACCTTTATAACTACATTATTTTTTTCTATTTAGTAATAATGTATTACTAAATTATTTATTATTTAAGAGTCTATTAAGAGTCTATCTTCTTGAAATGGTGGTAGACTGCAGTGTATATGAACCAGAATAAGACATGTTCTGTACTTCCTAAGTAATTCAGCAATACTGTGCAGAAAGCATAATTTGAGTAGATAATTGTCTAGTAAGTAGTGGAGAAACGTACAACTTTAGAGCACAAAGAAGGCCATCCAACCAAGTCAGAAGAAATCAAGAAGGCTTCCTGGAGGAGGTCTGAATTAAAATATTAAACCTATTTTAGAAACACTACTCCTTAGTTTTTTCAACTTTATCCACACTAGTCTTTGAAAACGTTAAGAAATTATCCATATCAGGGCCTTCCCAAAGCTTTGAACATTCTCTATTTTCCAGCATTGTTGCTTAGCTGTTTTTCAAGACTCAGCTGACATGCCATTTCTTCAAGGAAAGAAATTCATAACCTAATCTATAAATTGACAATTTACTTTTCTCTTTTTTCATCAGAGCTTGCTGTTTCTTTCATGTCCCTTCGTAAGTAACATCTATGTAACCTCACGAATTCCTTTATATCCGAGGAAATTATAGGCTTTGTGAGACTGAGAATCCTGTTTTCTTCATTCTTGTATTTCTAGCCTCTTGTAGGTGCACAGTAAATATTTTCTGCATTAATTTGGTTACCATTATTGAGGAATAATTAATCAGTATGTGAGTATCTTGGCTCTTGGTACTCCCTTCCTCTTGCTTTCTTGGATTTGATGACTTGACTGTTCACAAGCTAACTAGAGCCCGTCTGAACGTGCCTGTTGCCTGTAACTATAATTTTTAGGCTGCAGCACAGATCCTGGCATTCTGTAAAAGGACTGCTTCCCCTGTATGGATTGCATCCTGGGATTCTTCTAGGATCAGCAGCTCGAAGCTACTTAAACCCTCTGTCCTCAGTCCTCCCCTTCACAGTCATTTATTTCCCCTCTGACCGCCTTGGACCCACACCCTCTGTCTGGTCTCACCACTGCTAATATTGCTGTCTTCACACGCTGCCTTCCCTATTCTTTATCTCTGTTGTATGCTTTACTTCTTTTGGAAACGTTTCAAGATAGTTTTGATGTGGAAAGAGTTAAATCTGTTGCTCAGACTTGGAATTTTCAGCTGCCTTGTGCTTTGAAAGGATAAAAAGAAGTAAGCCCAGATAAATGTAATGCAAGGAAATATGGCACTATGTTTAAATTATTAGTGCTTACATTTTCTACTTTTCATTACCAACCATGTAAAGTAAGGTATTAACATGTGCTTGAAATGTCTGGTCTCTTGTTATTTCTGATTGTTTTATTCGTGTGATCTAATTTTAGGTGCAATCATGTTAGAACAGAACAGAGGCTTACCCTCCATTATTTGGGTCCATCCTATACTTCTTTCCCCTGACATCTTCACACTGATAGCATTTGGGTCCATGAGAGTGCCATCTATAAGCAGCAAAGGCCAGTTCTCTGGCTTGATGAGCAAGAACAGGGAGATGCAAATAAGCCGTGGCCACCTCTGTCACCCATAGTGTGAAATACACAGTAATGATTAGGAAAATCACGTATTTTTACTGTGATTTTTGCCAACATTTCCTAAATGCATTTTTCCATTTAATTTGCAAAGAAACACTGATATAAATAGAGAGTGTGCCATCATTATCGATTGTAAAATATAAAATTTGTCTTAGTGTCTTTTAGTGCTTCGCCTGAGCTTCCATGGCTAAAGCGTTGGTAGAACTGGGTCTGAAATGTAGGTCTCAGGACTCTGGGCCCACATCTCTGTGTGCTGCACTGTTTTACCTCTTTGTGAGACTACTAGGCCAAGATCACTGCTGAAGCATTTCCTGAGTGTATAAATGAAAGAGTGGCTATCAAAAGCTATCCTGTGTAGTGGCAATTAAAGCACATACTTATGGGAAGATGAGTCTTCCTAATTTAAATTCTAAACTTTCCTGCAAAGGAATGGATCCAACTGCTTCCTCCACCGACATCCTAGAAGTATCGAAATGCACACGACAAGCAAAATTGAATTCATTCACAATAAAGAAGCAGTTTTCGTTTTTGTGTCTGTGCCCTTCATGACTGCCATCATTTCAATTTTTGAAAGAACACAGACGTGCTAATTTATTCAAAGTTGTCCACATTGGAGTGTGACATCACTGGATTTAAGCCTGTGGGTTTTCTATCATTTTTAAGGTGGCTAAAAAATCATTATTGCCTTTTCCCAATTCCAAACATTCCTGCTATCAAAGGTGAAATATAGTTTTTCAGCTAAGAAAGTTAATCTGGCTTTTAACTCTTTGTAGGAGAAAGCAAAGTCTCTAACCCCGGGATTAGTAATGACATGTATTTTTTAATCTTGGCAGCATGAGTAAACTCTGTCTTAAAAATACCTCTCTTACCTTGATAAATACAATATAACCCTTGAAGAACCATTGTACTTTGTAATTACCTTGATTAAAGGAGAATTAAGAAACTGTTTTGCAGCAATCAAAGAGCTCTCTAACTCTCATGTGTTAAGATCCATTATCTCCCTGCTCCCAGCGGGCACGTGATGGTCAAAGTAGGGGACCAGCTCTGCCCTACTGACAGCCTTTGATTAATATATATTTTTTCTCTTTCTGCAAAGAGCTAATCAAATTTTTAATTTGCTAATCAGGATTTCTTTTGATTAATGCCACAGTAGTCTTATGAGGAACTAGGTGACAACAGAAATATGTCCCTCACTGAAAATATGCTCTCACTAGTGTAGCAAAAGCATTTATCTTTACTATCTGTTACCAGTAGGTACTGTGAGATAGAATATTCTTGAATAATTGAAAACCGACAATAGAATAATAATAGAGCCCAGGTGACAAGTATGGCATATTCGATTCTAATTTTTAAATTAGTGATGGATTAGTCTGAGTTCTGGCTCAGTAAAAGCACCTTTCATTAAGCATGGCAGCTATCAGTTGGGTTTGTCTTATCCTCTAATCAATTGGCCTATGGTATACTCACTCTCTGTTTACTCAGTCAGATCCAGAATGTAATTTAGTGTGTCGATCTTAGTTTTTATACACTTAATTGTTTTTTTTAATTTTGATTACAGTTTTGGTTGCACTGCCATTCTTAAGGCTAGTTAAAATATTCTTGAAGATTTCAATACTGTAATTAAAGAGAATAAGAAAGAAGGCTTTTAATAAAATGAAGATTAACTTTGTTTGAATCCAAGACACAATTTTTATTTCCACTATATTATTAAATAGAATACATTATCTTAGATGAGAAGTTTTAGACATCCATATTTTACTTTCATTTCCTTTTCAAATTTAGTAAAATGAAGGCATTTGGTATCATTGATTGAAGACATTATTTTCATGTTCAATCAACCAAACTGTTAGAAAGCCAAAAGAATTTAACATCTTGCTTGCAATGCACTCTTGGCCAACCTTGGTAAAAACAGTTCACACATCAAAGAAGATGGCGAGCCATCATAAATCATAAGTGACTTACATGAAGATGAATTATCTATCCATGCTTCCTTAGGGGCCTATCCTGGACACTTGAACTAGTCTCAGTTAAACTTATTGTCTCAATCATTATTTCCAGGCCTGTGCTTTCCCATGAATCATTAATTTGTCCTTCATATAGGTTATTATGAGATATTATACTGTCCTCATGGTTATATTAAAATGAAAAATGATATCTTTTTCCATAAGGTTTATTTAAGAAGACAAAACATTTGATTCTAGTTTTAGTAGCTAGGCCGTAAAGAGAGTACAATATCACATATTCTTTTTTCTCTCTCATAATATGCTATATTCTGGTGAAGCTTAAGTTTCATTAATGTGGAGGTAGAGAGTATAAAATGCAATTAAAAATCCACTTTAGATGTGCACCTTCCAGGAGAGGGGGATACATTTGAGGAAGCTGAAAACGATGAAAAGGAGGCCAACTTGGGAAGATCTGGAGGAAGTCTTTTAAGTTGAAAGGATAAGTACATAATTTTGGGTTGTGAAGGAAGTTGTGTCTCAGAAAACACAAACCTAGAGTGTCGCTGGGGATGACCGACACATGGCTGTGGACAGTGGTGGTGATTTTGGAGAAATAGGCTGGGTCCAGAGGGAGTAGGGACTGGTAAGCTGTGGTAAGAAATCTGTGTTTTGTTTTGAGGGTAATTTCTTTTTCTCTATGCCATCAGGTTAGTTATTCTCATTTTTATCTTTACATTATTTGAGATATGTGTTGTACAGTTTGTAGAGAATGAACCCAAATTAGTCTTTTATAATATTTCTTTTTTTTCTTTTGCCTCTTGCATTTTTTTCATTCTTCCTTTTCCAGGAAGGCTGTTATTGCTTTTTCCTGTCTATAATATCCCAAAAGACAATGTCCAATATCTTACCAAGTGTGTTTCTAGTACTTGATATTAATTGATATAAAGAAATGAAGGAATGGATGACTGACTAGATAGATGGGTGGCAGGATCTTTGGTTCAAGGTGAAATGTTCTCCAAAGATGTTTGCAGAGATGTGGTACTTGGGTAACTATAGCAAAGAGTGTTACATAAATAATACGAAGAATGGAGACTGTCAAGAGGCAGAACCAACAAAGGAAACACTGTAGATTAACTGGGAAATGGGTTTAAGGTAAACACAGATGTTTTTGTGATATGAATTCTTGACTTCAGAATTTCAAAGAGCATTTCTGACTAGAGAAAACAGACAAATTTTAAGTGAAATTCAATAGATTTCTTAAAGATGGATATATTTAAAATAATTTAAATCTTGGAAATATTCTACATACTTAATTCAAGAGATATAATATATTGTTGTATAACTCTATTAGTGAAAAATGAACAATGTAGACTACTACCACAAATAATAAGTAATAAATGTAATTTTTATGTCATGTAGTTTTTTGTTTCTATATGCTTCCTTAAAAGAGGAATAGAAAATGTAATTTTTATTATATCTAGATAGATATTTATATCACTGCTGTTTACTCTATGTAATAATGTAATTTAAAAAGATAAATAGGCACTGCTTTTTAATTTACATATAGTTATATCCAACAAGGAATAAGCTCACATAAATATTTTCAAGTGTCTTAAAAGAAGAAATGGTAAGGAAAAATGTTGCATGGTAGATTTTAACAGAGGAGAACCAAAACAGACTTCTCCATATCAAAATGAGGATCTAAGGCTGTATACAAAAGCCCTGTTGGATAGCCTCCATTTCTGAACACCCTAAGATGTGGTTCTAAATCCCTAACTGTAAAAATCCATTCAGGCGGCTGTGGGAAATTATAGCTACATTCACAAAGTGAAGGCAGAAAGAGTAAGTGACCACTAATGTTCCATTTGTGCTGCGAACCAGAGAGGAATGAGCCTTTTTCCAGGGAAACAGAACAGACCGGTAGTAGACACAAATGAAAATTGAGTGTTCGCTACACCTTTGCCCCTCAGAGTGGGGATCCTGAGTAGCAGCTGGTTAGAGACACAGACTCTCGGACTCCATCCCAGACCTCCTGAGTCAGAGTCTGCACTGACCAGGTGCCGAGATGTGCCACATGCTCCTTCAGGTCTGAGGATCTCTACTGTTCACTACTCAAGAGCATCCAAGGAAACCTGGGTTGTCAGGACAGGATACAATGGCAGAGCACCAGGTCCTAAGAAAGTGATACAAGTGAGAACAAGCCCAGATTTGCCACATAAGGTTTATATGGGTCTTGGGTTAGCACTGAAATTTAGACCCAAAGCAGGACTTAAGAATGTGGAAAGATGATTCTATAGCATGATGTTTGGGGATCATCACATTTACAGTTTTACACGTACCAAAAAAAAAAAAAAGAAAGAAAGAAAGAAAAGAAAATATTCAATTGTATTTTCTCTTTGGAGGTGTTGAAGAGCTGAGAAAACCTTTTCCCCCATGTTGTCATTTAATTCCACTTTAACCTTGTTTCGCCTTTTCTTGAAATACCTTTGATGTTTGGAATCTACAGCTCTGTCTCTCTGTCACTCAAAGTGCTCCTGACTTTCCATGCCCTCCAGATGGTCCTTCCAAAGTTATTGCAGGGAACCTAACTCCCCTGGCTATATTCTAGCTTTGACATTGAATTCCTTACAAGACATGTATCTGTGCTTGCCCTCAAGACTCCGTCACAGCTCTAATTTCTAACATGTGTCTGATCTTGGCACCTCACTGTCTAAGTCAGGCCTCTGGACTTTAGCTAACTCTGGGGGGCCTGGTTATCTCTGTAATAATTAGCCACTGGGAGTGTGTCTGTTAGTTCTTATGTTCATAGATGTATTCAGAAACTTCTTCCCTCATTCGTGTCACATTTTCCAACTGTGCCTTACAGTAGCTTAGTTCTGGGGATACAAGGATAAACAAGCCCTAGGTATGGCCCTTGGGGAGGTCAGAATGATTTCACACATACAGACCTCTTATGTGTTATATACTGGCAGTGCTCATGCACCTATTTATTTATTACTTATTTTCTGAGAAGGGAATGCCGCAAAATACAAATGGGCCTCTTTATTTTCTGACAGGCTGTGGTGTTTGAAAATGAACTTTTATGATATCAAATAATATTACCTAGTTCTTGTTCTTTACAACCCTGTTCCTCACCCCAGACCCCCTTTTTTTTCCCAGATGAGGAAGGTGGAAAGACAGAGCTAAGTAATGGGCAAGGGCCATATAGCTGGCCAGTGAAAGAGCTGGAGATGCAAGTGCAGGTGGTCTGGCTCCAGAGTCCTCACCTCATAAGATTCACTGTGAAGCACGTTGTCACCTAGACCACAAAGTGCCTCTCAGTGCCTTTTTGATAAATGAAAGTAATATCTTCCTCATTTTACATTTTAATACCTCTCTTCAATGCAAGAGGTCTATAAGCGATGGCCCCTGCACGATTTATTTTGTAAATAAAATGTTTTGGAACACAGCCATGCCCATTCATTTACATCTTGCCCATGAGTGTTTCTGTGCTACAACGACGAGTGGAGAGGCACTGTGGCAGGGACCTCCTGGCCTGAAAACCCTACAAATGTCGTTATCTGGCTCTTCAAAGTGAAATGTGCCAGCCCCTGTTCAAACGGACGCACAAAATCAGTGCAGCTTACATATTACATAAAACTATGTAGGCATTATTGCTTTTATATACCGAATATAATATTGGTTGTGAAACAATAGAAGAAAATAAACTACATGTATTTCAGTCGTAGAATTTTCACGTGATCTCTGTAAGAATCTTCTGCGCCATCGCCAAGTGCCCTGGAAAATGACATTAGTGATCCCGATGCTGGGAGCCTGGGGTTCCCATCCACAAAGCAACAAGAGTTACAGGTTCCTTTTATTGTTGTTTCACAAGCTAAATAAAACATTTCTGCTGGTGATTATTTAGAACAATCTGAAACTGCAAAATAAATTTACATAACAATTTGTCTCTTGTAGTACATAATTACTGTGTAATTGGAAAAGAGGAAAAGAGTATTTACCTTATTTTAGTTACTGGAAAAAAAAACAAAATATTAACAAGTTAAGTTTTTATTTTTATTATAAATGGGAATACATTCAATATTTGTTCGGTTTCATTAATACTTGTTATCACCTTTTATTTTACATAAAATATGAAAAGTATGCTTTGAGTTTATATTTTACTCTAACTTCTTAGAGCTTAATTTGTTTTTAATAATTTAATAGATGAAATGAAATCAAAAAGAGCATTTGATTGAATATGCATCATTCTAATATGGGAGTACATTTAGAGAAATCAGTTAATCATCTGCACAATTTTTTTACATGACAAATAAAGTGCAATTTAAATAAAAATATTTTAATAAGTTAAAAGGATTTTTTTGTAATCATTCTGTTATTGTTGTGAATTTGTATTTTTTACAGAGAAATATTGATTTGACTATTAATCTTATTTTCACTGAAACTGTAATTTTTTATAGTAGGACACTCAAAACTTTTCAAAATATAAAAGAATTATAATTAGTAACATATGCAGACTATTCTTTACCTTCTGTTTCTTAAAAGAAAAGTGAGTATCTAAATATGCAGTTTTTAAAGTCATATTCTTTGGTAAAATATAATGATAAACAGATTTTGGTTAGAATTAGGCATTAAGAGATTGATTCTTTTAGATTATGACAAGGAATAAATCTGCAGTTTTAAATATACATAAATTTTATTTAGAGTGGTTTATAATCTTCTATTTATTCTTTGAAGTATAACTATATAGTTAATTTAGGCACATAGATAGCAGCTAGTTTTCAATTTATTTTTTCTCATAAATAGTTGAGTTCTTCTTTCTAGAAAGCCATGACTTAGCACAATTCATTTATGAAAGTAAATTCATATGGAAGTAGTTTATTTGCATAAGTCAGTTGACTTTTTAATGTTTTACAAATGATACTCAGAAGAGAGTACATTAATTTATTTATGTTTTGCTTTAAATAATGCAGGTAAGCTTGGATATGGACAATAATGTGTCCAAGCACTGGTTACTCTGAGAATTCTCATTACGTATCCTTGGTAGGAAGGTTTGTTCTGTTTTTGCTCAATTTTGTGAATGGAATGAAAATGACGGATGATGCTCCTTTCCCAGAAGAAGAATCTGACTCCACTTGGGTATCTGTGCATCATCACATTTTCAAAACTTACTCCTGATAATATTTGCAACTTTATCAAATAATGATAAAGTTGAAAGCAGTGGCCAAGGAATGTACAGTTTGGGGGACATTAAATATAAATATACCGTATATCAAACTGTAGAAATAATAATTTTGCAGCCAGACTAGAAAATTTTCGTTGCATACTCCTTATCTTTCCTAACTGTTCAGTCTAGTCCTTGACTGGAAAATTTTCCTAACACTAGTGCTATTAAAATGACCTGCCCTTTTCCTAGTTGTGCTTTTGCAAGCTTCTCAGTTATTGTCCCAGGTATTATTATTCATTAGAAGCATCCTAGTAGTCTCTCCAAGGTCATGTAAGACAGCAGCCAGTCAGCCAATGTATGTGAACAAGAATTCTAACCCATCTACCTCTTCTCGCTGGTTTTAATTTAAACTCTACTTCTCAGGGAAAAAAGGAGTGAATTTTGCATGTATGTTCTAATCAATAGGAGTGCATTAAGAAGTATTGTGAGCCTGAGTGAAAATGAGTGTCTTGGTTTTATTATTGTTTTTTTTCGATGGACACCGTTTTGGAGAAGTGAGAATGTTAGCAGTGTGTCTGCTATAAATTTCCAGACCCAGTTCTCTTTCAAATAAGAGAAGCTTTGAGATTCATTAGGGACTAAATTGACAGAGTATTTTTTAAATGGTAGAATTATGGAGGTATCATAGTTGAGGGCAAACTCAGCCACTCACAGAACTCAGAACTGTAGGAGTTGAGTGAATCTAAACTAGCACACTTATTTTATACATGAAAAAGTGGATGCCAAGATGGGCTGCAGAGTAAGCTTGTTCTGGAACAGAGGAGACAGCTTGTTAAAATCAGAAGATACAAGCTTTGGAGCTGCATAGAATGGGGTTCAAGTCATAACTTACTCATTGGTGATCCGATATCCAGGTAAAAGGCTTAACCTCTATATCACTCTATTTCTGCACCTGTAAAAATGGTGCCCACCACACACATGCCTAAACGGAGAAGGCAAAGTGTTAAAACACTTAGTGAGTTGCCCAACACATAGTAGGCATTGGATTAGTGACACTTTCCCTTCTTGGAACCATCCCTGGAATATTGATGATATTCAAGCCAGTCCTTGTTGATTGCACCTTTCTCTCCTGCCCATGATTCTGTCACTCAGTGAGTTTAGACAGCCGTCTCACAGGCTCTGTGTCATCATCCTTCCGTGACAAAAATTGATTTGATAGCATGTGTTAGGTTGATGGCAGGGAGGTCAGTTGAGTTTGATTTGCTTTTCTCTCAAAGTAATCAACTCTGTTCCTCTGGCCTGTGGCAACCTTAAAAGGTCTGGAGAGTTAAATGTTCCTACTCAACAAATGTTTGTCATTTAGACACAAAAGAGTTCATTTAACCTCATTAGCCAATAATGTTTCACAAAAACACTTTCTGATTTCATGATGAAAGCTTTTAGTGTTTTTATTCATTTAGAAATGACTCTTATAATCCTTAAATAGTCTTCACTTAAAAATCGCCTCCTCTGAGAGGTCTTTGCTAATCACATTAACTGAGTAGGCTGCCTTATAATTCTCTCTTTCACTGTAGGTTTTGTTTATCTTTTCATGGCTCCTACGACAACTTGCAAATATATTTGTTAATGTTTTCTTCCGTCACTGGTTTGTGAATTCCATGAGAACTTGGGCCAAGTCTGTTTTGCTTATCATTCTGTCCCAAACAGCAAGTTCTAGTCATGGCACATAGAAGCTGTTTCATAAAATGTATATTGAAAGAGAAAAAAATTGTCCATTATCTGAGGAGTTCAGAGTACAAGGTGACAAGGAAATCCTGAATCTATTATTACAGAGCATGACTTGGCAGGGGATTAGTGTAATTTTGGATCCTTTCATCTTATATTGGGATGCAGAGTTGGATGTTAGAGACCTGAATATTTATTTTTCTTGTTTGTTTTGTTTTGCTTTTTTATTTAATCTTTATTATACTTTTCCCATTACCAGTTAGTCTCCTTATACCCCACCTTGCAGTCACCACACAATTGTTTGTGTCCCCATGTCCATGAGTCCTTTTCCCCTTTTGCTCAATCCCTCCACCCCCTAACCTCCATTTCCCTACTAGCTATCATCTGGCTCTTCATCTATGAGTCTGTCCCCATTTTCTTTGTTAGCTCAGTTTGTTCATTAGATTCCACATATTAGTGAAATCATATGGTATTTGTCTTTCTTTGATTGGCTTGTCGCACTTAGCATAATGTTCTCCAGGTCCATCCATACTGTCCCAAAGGGTAAAATTTTCTTATTTTTTATCGCTTAGTAGTATTCTGTTGCCCCACAGTTGTTTTATTCACTCATCTGTGAATTTTTTTCATTGCAGTGCTGTTCATTGCTATGTGTACTTTTGTTCATTAGTTCATCCAGCAAATATTCATCAAGCAGACCCTGTGTTCAAGCAGCACACAGATAGAGCTCTTCCTCCTGTAGACTTTAGAACGAGATGGGGAGACCCAATTTAATCAAGTAAACATAGACATGAATATATCACTCTGTAGTAGAAGAGCTAATTTAAACCATGGGGAGAAAAGGCTCTCATATTCTTTCTAAGGAAGAGACATAAAAATCTCCAGCCCCACCATGTCACTGTAGTTAACCACTCTGCTCTGATACTAGTGGTCTCGGCCCTTTGTACCCATGTGCTACTGGGTTCAGAGGAACCTTAGTCCTTGTCCTGTGACTATGATGGATCCACAGATCCATCCCAGACAGATTGTCCTGGGTCCTAGTAAGCATTCACCTCTATCAGTGGGATTGGTGACCTGCCCTGAGAACCACCCCTTTTGCCTGAGACCCTGCCTCCTTCCTCTCTGCCAATCTTTTTTTTTAAACATTTTATTTATTTACTTTTAGAGAGAGGGGATGGGAAACAGAAAGAGTGGGAGAGAAACATCAATGTATGGTTGCCTCTCGTGAGTCCCCTGCTGGGAACTGGCCTGCAACCCAGGCATGTGCCCTGAGTGGGAATCGAACCGCGATCCTTTGGTTCGCAGGCCTGTGCTCAATCCACTGAGCTACACCAGCTAGGGCCCTCTCTGCCAATCTTTTATACGAGGAGAAGCACGTTGTTTCCTGTATAGTAGCTGCTGGTTCATTTCCTGTTCTGGATTAACTGATGAGTACTTTCACTCTAATACTAGCCTCATGCTGTCATGTACTTCCGGGACATGTCAGAACTTAGCCCAAATTCACCTTACATGTCACTTGGAATTTGATCAGAATCAAATTCTTCTATTCTTTTCTTACTTCGAGTCTATTTTCTTTTTTCTCTGCCTTCCTTACTCCATCCCATGCCCCTCTGGGTTCAATATTTATGTATTCACCTTGCTGATGACTACAAACTATGGCAGCTGGATATATTTATATATTTTAAGCTTTTAATCAGAGTTTCTCATTCTCAACCCTATTGATATTTTATGTCAGATAATTCTGCATTGTGAAGGCTGCCTTGTGCATTATAGGCTGTTTAGCAGCACCCCTGGCCTATACCCACTGGATGCCAAAAGCATCCAGTTGCTTTCAGTTGCAACAACCAAATATATGTCCAGACATTGCCAAATATCCCTGGGGTCAAAATTTCCCCATTTGAGAACAAAGCATGCTATCCAATAGCCAAGGCATGTTTTACTCACTTATTTAGTCATTCCGTCTCTCATTCAACAACTATTTATTGAGCACCAGCGTGGAGTCAGAAACTATTCAAGGCATTGGGAATACAACTGTAATAAATACCGACAAAACCTTTGCCCTTTTAAAGGGCTTACATTTTTGTAGAAGGAAAATATGATAAATAGAAAAGGAATGTAATGTCAGTTCATAAAAAGCACAATAAATTGAAAGCAAGGAAGCAGAACATATTTTAGACATATATTCAAAGACTGTCTCTGAGGAGATCATTTTTGAACAGAAACATAAAGGAAGGAAAGTTGGGAGGTTTCTGTTTTTTGGGTTTTTTTTTTGTAATGATCTTGGACAAAATCATTGCAGAAAGAAGGAAGCAGAAAGTTGAAAGTCTCCGAGTGGAAACAAATCTGATGTGATCAACACACAGAGTGAGGGGCAGCACGGCTGCGGTGAGGGGAGGACAACTGGGTCAGGGTGATAGGTCCTGGCTGTAGTGAGAAGTCATGGGAGAGCTTTGAGCTGGGCGGCAATGAGAACTGACTTTTAATCAGCAAGGGACATTCTGACTGCTCTGGACAGAATCGGCAATAGTGAGAGAGCCAAGAATGGGGTTGAAGAGACCCGTTAGGAAGATACTGTGAGAGAGTAGGTGACGGAAGATAGTGGCTGGAACTAGGGTAATGATACTGCAGACGATGGGGTGTTGAATTAAGAAATGTCATTTGAAGGAAGGCCTGGCTGTACCTGCTGATGGATTGGGTGTTGGATGTGAATAAAGATTCCTGGATTGATTCGTAGACATGAGGATGCAGGTGACTATTGATATATTGCCTGAGATGGACAAGACTGGAGGAAGAACAGTCTGGGTGGGGTTAAGAGCTCAGTTTTTAATATTTTAAGTATAAAATGGCAATTAGTGTGTATGTTGAGTATAAGCCTTTAGTTTTACTTCAATTATCTGTTTTCTTCAAGACAAAGTGTATAGAGGTATATAGTATGACTATGAGGAAACTACAGTGCAAATCTTGAGTGAACTAGGACTTGTACTCAAAGACTCAGGCTCTGAATTGAGAC
>PVKM010025388.1:0-19970 GCA_004027735.1 Carollia perspicillata | reverse complement strand
GAGTTTGTTTCCCAAAGTTTTGTAGCTTTTTGGCTAATAGACCCTGACTCAGAATAAACCCTAATAGTTCTTTGTATGTTATCTATTGTTTGATCCTTACTGCCTGACAATGATTAATAAACTTTACCTGTATTCCTGTGCTAATTGAATCTAATAAAAGCTTGTCCGGGCAAGAGTCCGTGTGCTCTCCCCTTGAGAGGGTGGCCAGGTCTCTCTGAGGCACTCCCCTCTTGAGGGAGCAGCCGTATGGTCCCTTTTCCTCCACAGGACTTGATAGTCCGTGCGAATGTATTTTATCTCATCCATAACACCGCAGACCCTGTGGGCCAGTGTCCGAGACAGGAGGAATCATGCTACCTAATATTAAACTATACTACAATACCATAGTAATCAAAACAGCCTGGTACTGGCATAAAAACAGACACTTAGATCAATGGAACAGAACAGAGAGCTTAGAAATAAATCTACACCTTTATAGTCAATTAACATTTGACAAAGGAAGTAAACACATACAATGGACTAAAGATAGTTTACTTGACAAATGGTGCTGGGCAAATTGGACAGATATATGCAGAAAAATGAAACTAGACCACCTTCTTACACCACACACAAGGGTAAATTCAAAATGGATAAAAGGATTAAATATTAGACATGAAACTATAAAAATCCTAGAAGAAAACATAGACAGCAAAATCTTGGAAATTGTTTGTAGAGACTATTTTTTATTGGATATATCTCCCCAGGCAAGGGAAACAAAAGAAAAAATAAATAAATGGAACTTCATCAAACTAAAATTTTTTTACACAGCGAAGGAAATCATCAACAAAATAAAAAGATGATCCACAGAATGGAAGAACATATTGCCAATATATCTGATAAAGGGTTAATATCCAACATTTATTAAAAAACTTATAAAACTCAACACCAAAAAAGCAAACAACACATTTAAAATATGGGCAAAGGACCCGACTAAACATTTTTCCAAAGAGGACATACAGATGGCCAATAGATATATAAAAAGAAGGTCAATGTCACTAATCCTCAGAGAAATGCAAATAAAAAGCACAATGAGATACCATCTCACATCTGTCAGAATGGCTATCATCAATAAATCAAAAAACAGCAAGTGCTGGCGAGGATGTGGAGCAATGGGAACACATTTACACTGTTGGTGGGAATGCAGACTGGTGCAGCCACTGTGGAAATCAGCCTGGAGATACCTAAAAAAAATTAAAAATGGATCTGCCTTTTGACCCAGTGGTCCCACTTCTGGGAATATATCTGAGGAACCCAAAACACTAATTTGAAAGAACATAAACACCCTTGTGTTCACTGTGGTGGCTAGTTACAATTACTGAGATATGGAAGCAGCCCAAGTGCCCATCAATAGATGAGTGGATAAAACAACTATGGGACATTTACACAACAGAATTTTACTTGGCCATAAAAAAGAAGAAAATTTTACCCTTTGCAACAGTATGGATGGACCTGGAGAACATTATGCTAAGTGAAATAAGCCAGTCAGAGAAAGACAAATACCATATGATTTCACTCATATGGTATTTGAATCTAAGGAACAAACGGAAATAACAAGCAAAAGAGAGATGGACTGATAGATGGAGAACAGATGATAGCTAGTGTGGAGTTAGGTTAGGGGGTGGAGGTTTTGAGTAAAAATGAAAAAAAAACCTCATTGACATGGACAAAAGGGTGGTGATTACTGGGGGAGGGAAGTATAAAGGGACTAAAAGGTAATGGGAAACTATAATAAAGATCACATATTTAAAGTAAACAAGATAATGGATGTAATACAGCTTGATGGGATGTGGGTATGATGGCAATTTAGATTAGCAGTGGTATTAATGGGTAGCAGTGGAGCAAGAATCAATAAGGCCAATGAGTCAAGTATTAGCCACTCTTATACCTCTTGCTGTCTAGGCCTCTAGGTATCTCTTTAGTGCTTCCTTGATTCTTATTTTTCTGCTCACCTCCAGTAATCTGAATATCCAAAGCATGTAAAATGATTTTCAAGCTTATATTTCTATATAACCTTATATTTTATTACACTCTTAGAGTTTTGAAATATAGAATAAGAAATAATTCATTAAACAAAAGTTCTAATTTTTTATTTACTTTTTTCTCACTGTTTCTTTTAAAGTAGCTTAGTTTATTGTTTGACTCAAATATCCATATGGCATTGCAAATACCATGACACTTGATAGGACAATCTTACTGGAAAAGATAATGTTACTATGTTGATAATATGCATGATCTCAGATGCATATTTTCATTGAAACTTCTTTACCTTACTATTACTTCTTGGTAATTTTTTTTTCTCATTCTTGGACTATATTAGAATTTCCCTCCAAGGGAACATAGGAGAGTCAGATAATAAATGGAGTCCTGCCTCAGATGTGTTCTTGGAGCTTTCCAAGAGCCTTCTCGTCAGTCTCTAGCATGTCATTAGAATGGGCATATTTGGTGGTTGGCAAAAGCCCGGCATCAGTCTCTTTGCCTACAGTATGAGAGCTGGCACAATAAGAACCAAGTGGGAGTTTTTCAAGCTGAATCTGCAGCTAATATAGTAAATTAAACACAGTACTGTATTTGTGACATTTTAAAGGACTAAATAATGCAGTAATGTGATTCCCATTTTATCTCCACTTCACTTACTAGTCTGACTGCTACCAAAACCAGACAGATCCTGAAGGATGACAATGAACTACCGTGAACGCAAACAAGTATTTGACTCTGTTGCAGCTGCTGTGCTACATGGGATGTGCTGGCTAGAGCAGATGAACATGGACACAGGTACCTGGTTTGTGGCCATTGAATTGATAAATGAATTATTTTTTGTCCTCATGAGTAAGAAGAACCAGAAGTGGTGTACACGCGCAGGTGCCAGAGAAGAGAATGCAGCTGCAGTCCCGCCCTAGGTCTACGGGTAGTCTTCCTCATCCTGTCACAGTGCAGCGTGTGCCGTCAGGACATTCTGCACAATGCTACATTGGTCCGCTCTGGTGATGATAGATGTTAATCATCCAGGAGAACAAGCATTTGCAAGTATATTGAAGGCATTTTAAAGACATATACACTCTATAAGGTGGGAGATAAATATGTAAAAAGTCAGGGGCCCATGACGTTAGCACATACCTGTCAATAAATAAAACATATATGATGAACATGAGATAATTCAAGATATGCAGGCCAGCAAAGAAACAGTACTAGCTGTGCAGAGAGCGTGATATGCAGAGAAGTGAGAAACTGAAGAAGACAGAAGGTGATCAGAGACAAAAGATAGGATGCTTAAATGCAAAGGTCTGAATAAATTCCACAGGGGTAAGCACCTTTGTGTGGTTCATTCATGTACCCCAAGAATCTGGAATAGTGCCTGACATGTACCCAATAAATATTAGTTAAATTCATTAACTTTAGGTTAAAACTTAAGGTTTGAGAAGCTAATGCCGCAATGAATGTATGCCAAATTTAGAGAGAGACTTAGACATTCATCCAGTCATGTCCTACCACACTATACTTGGCAGTTACTATGTGGCTGGAACTTGCTCAGTGCTCACCACACCACCTTCGAAAAGACTCGACTCTTATCCCCAAGGGGATCCTCACAGTGAGCGAGAAGTTTATATTAACGTCATCTAAGGAGGTTAATTGACTGTACAGACACTTTTTAACTTAAAGGCTGTGCTTTGATGGAGATTGTTTTCCTTAATGTCCGCTCCCTAGTTTTGAAGTATCCAAAACAATTGTCTATAAGTTTATTTAAAGCCAATGTTGTGCAGGCAGGGACTGACACATTCATACAATGCAGAAAGGATCAGTGTATGAATCAGGTTCATACCATATCAATCAGTGAGAATCTTTCTAATTTAAAAAATACTGGTCTCTTCCATACTTGTGTATGCCCTCCTTCCTCAGTATCAGGGTGCTTTGGAACTACTAAATATATAAATTTTGAATCAAAACAAAATGGAGGTCAGTATTAGAAAGGAATATCTCATCCATGTACAATAAAGTCAGTGAAACATCTGTAACCATAACAGAAATTACCTTTAAACCATGTAAATGTCCACTTCCCCCAGTCAAATGTGTTTCTCTCACTTTGTGGAAAAGAAAGATAAACACGAAGGACACCTTGCTAGCCCAACTGACCCTTTATTGTAAGCTTCATTTTGACCCCCTGTGCCTTAATTATCAATCACACTCCAATCCTGCAGTCCTTTGGCTATTCCTAAATCTGGTTTTTATTGTGAACTCCTGATCACCCGGGTAGGGCTTGGGTTTCTTCCTATATGCTCAGCCATATATCAAATAGAATTCCATTCAGTTATTTCTCCAGATGTGTTCCTGTTATAAATCCTCTAGAACTTGTAAAAATCATTGTTATTGACTTGGTGAAGTAAAGCCTGCTATGATGGCCTGAGTTATGCATCATCTAATATGAGATTTGGAAATTTACAAATGGATATTTACATATCAAACTCATGAAGAAACAATATCTCATATAGGGCAGAGATCATGTGAGCATTCTGCATAGTGCAAACTTGATAAATATCAAGTGACTACATGTAATTTAAAATAACATTTGCTCACATCCTGGGTCTGTATAACTAGGTGTGTTTCATTCTTGCAGCTGAGAGGATGACTCATGATTATGAACTCTGACATCTTTTTTGTTGATTGAAAATAAATGGTGCATGTCAAATGAGTCCTTATGTAGGTATCGAATTTAACAATTTATTGTCACTGGCGATGGCCAAGGAAGATTTGTGGTTACTGTTGTGGCGTGGGCCACTGTTTATCTAGTAACTCCTAGTATTACCAATGACTACTTGCTAGTAAACCAACTAAGCCCCCAGAGACTTTAGCAGCTGGGGAAAAGGAAGCAAAGGGGTATCAAAAAGCCACAATTCATTTCTAGTTAAAGAGAAATCGCCGCACTGTATGATTAAGATATGTTTGATTTTTTATTAAGCAATGGAAGTAAAAAAAAATTCCTGATGTTTAGACCTCATAGATATTTCAAATCTTCGTAAGGAACTAAAGTAGAAAATGCTTAATTACCTACTAAGATTTCTGATCAGTACATGAATAGGCAGCTGTGCTTTTGCTGTGATTAAAAAGATATCAGAGAAAATGTTTTTAGGGTACCAAACTCTATATAGACATTTCATCAGGCAAGATACCACATTTAGCTTCTTCTGATACTCTAAAAACACACCCTAAACCCAATCCAGAATACTATCCTGTCTATAGGAAGTAATCCCATAATCAGTTTTTCAGTAAGCAAGATAATTTATATTTATTTTAAGCTTATTTTTTAGTTAATTTATTAATTTCTTTTCTCTGATGAAAATTTATCTGTCTCTAGTTATTTAAAACATTTATATCTTTATTTAACAGAATAAAGGATAAAAAAGCTATATTTTCTACATGTCAATGGCTGCTTAGTAATAACCCATTTATTCATATAATCCTCACTTAATAATTATGACTTTTAGCTTAATCACTGATATCTGAAATGTGTTAATTTGGTTCTTTAAAGACAAGTTAAATATAATCAGTTTGTCTACTAAGGGGTAACAGTCCACTGTTTTCAACATGCATGTATCAGATGAAAAATCAAATAAATTTGATGATTTTTGAAAGCTATACTGATTCCAAAACATCTAACCTGTCATAAAAAAAAAAGGGTGGGGTGGGGTGGGGAGGGAGGCCAAAATCAGCCTTGACAGCATGAGCTTTACAGTTCTTTGGAGATGATCATCATGTCTTAGCTTTAACAAAACAAAACTAAAACAAACAAACAAGCCTGTGGGATCTAACTGTAAATACTGAAATGAGAACTATCCATTCCAAGGTTACATGTGATAAATGATAAACACGACAGTTACACATACACATGGACATTAATAGAAAATAAAATGTGGAGCTCTTTCCCACACTTTCACAACTCCTCATCTCCCAACCGTGAGTAAGCAGAATTTATGAACATATGCATACTGCATATTATGATAATAGTTAGCTTTCTAAAAGTTTAGACACTTTCAATAAAGGCAGAGAGTTTTCTGTATTTTTGTGTTAGAAAAAGAGGCCTAATTCAAATAGTTTGTAATCTTGAGAAGAAATATTTTCCTGGAAAATAGTTTTAAAAATATTTATTAAGCATTTCTAATATTTTTAAATGTCCAAAGATCATCATTTGCACAACTTAAATACTATGAAACTACCCTAGTGAAAAATCCCTAAATGTTCTTTATTACATTTGTGACAACATGTGAGTTCAAGGTCTAGGTATATGCTTGTGTGTGTGTTTATAAGTACACGAACCCATATCTTCACATTACATACAAGAAAACTCCTTGTTCTTCTTTTCAGTTTTTCTCTCTCTCTATTTCTTTTCCTTTATATGTTTAATTTTTTCTTTTTACTTTTTCTTTGCCATTAACACCAATAGCCATTAGAAATAATAACTAAGCCATTTGTGAAGTGTTAAAATTTAAGAAAACCTTGGAAAATGTAAAGCAAATATTAAAAATGATGTCCTCTCTCTCCCTATTCTCTCTCTCTCACTCTACCTCTCAAGGCGGTGAAAATTGTGGAAAAGTGAAACATCAGTTCCCAAGAGTTACTTTTTCAAAGTGCTGCAAGTCAATTCAACAAGTATTTATTGAGCTTCTAACCCTGCCCTTGGGGATGCTGTGATATAAAATCAAAAAATTTTCCCAAAGGTAACACTTGATTCATTTTGATTTAAAACTGGCAGCTGAGAGAGTCTACTCAAGGTTGCATTTGCTCTTTATATATAAATATTTTTCTAAAGCTTCAGCTTTTACCTATACCAATGCTTGAGGCTTAGGACTCTTGGGATATTTTTCTAGATTATTGTGTAAAAAATGAATCTCTTTGGAAATGGTAATAATTAAAAGATTATCCGTATGACAATCTGTTGATTCATAATATTGAAAGAATTTTAACTTTGAGGAAGAGTGGATTTTTTTATGTATGGATAATTAATTCTGCTTTTTCATTTTGTTTGTAGCTTTAAAATGTATACTCTTTTGCTGATTAAATGCCACTTTTTGTTTATATATCGCTATAAGATATGGTGCTCTGTCAATATAGTAATTATAAAATATTGAATTAATTTATTTACTCAGTAAATATATAGAGAGAATCTACACTTTTCTAAGCATTGCATTGAGAATTTGCCACATAATGAATCTCAAATATAGGTAAACATAAAAGGGGTAGAAACTTAAAAAAGTTATAGAAAGTTATTTTAATATACACAATCAAATTGTATCATTATTTATATGTATTTGAAGAAAGTTGATTTTGCTTAACTGAAATAGAACAAAGATAATTTGATTTTTTTCTTAGATATATAACTGAAAGTTAGCTAGATATTTCTTTGAACCCCTTCAACCACCCCCAAAATTCACCTATATGAGAAGGAAAAATTAGAGCAATAAAATTTGTTTTCTTTATTTTTTTCTTAGTAAAGGAGACAGGAAAGAAAAGAAGTATAGAACATTTGGTCTGTGTTCCAGCAAATCCATTAAGAGAGAATCAGAGAAGGATAATAAAATGGATAGAATTACTTGTATTTGGATAAAGACTCATATTAAAACTATTGTTACTGTTATTAAAAACAAAAATAGCCCTGGCTGGTGTGGCTCAGTAGATCAAGTGCCGGCCTTCAAACTACAGGGTCACTGGTTCGATTCCTAGTCAAGGCACATGCTTGGGTGGTGGACCAGGTTCCCTGGGGAGGGACATGTGAATGACAACCCGCCTCTCTCCATCTATTTGTCCCTCCTTTCCCTCTGAAAATAAATAAATAAAATCTTTAAAAAATAAAATAAAAATAACCTAATAAGGGAAAGTATGTGTTTTTTTATTCAGATTCAACACATTTGAAAAGCAGCACCTTTTCAGCAGTGGGTTCAAAGGAGAGACTACACTGGAAGAGTTGCAGGTGTGGATGAAGCAAGGCAAAACAAGCTCAGACGCCTGAAAATGGAAGGGGAGAAATTGAAATGCAGGTCTCCCACTACACTGATGAGTTCAGGTTCCATAGATTTAAGGGCAGTGAGAAAACTGATATATTCGGAACGGAAATTCAGGTTAAAATAATTCCTCTAATTGAATAAAATATTTTGTGGTATTTATTTTTACTTATGTCCCAATGATTATATTAAAGTTTCCTAGAACTTCATCTAGCTTGAATGAGGATCTTAGGATAAGATTGAGATAATAAGAAATATAATTCAGGTAGGGGAGTCAACAAGAAATAAGCAGTAAGTTGAAGTTTATAAAAAAAATCGGTAAGGCTATAGAAAAATGAAGGCCACTAGAGAGCCTTAGAGGCCAGGCAGAAGTCTCAGCATTAAGGTTGGTAACCAACAAAAAGGGATTGGGGAGCGATTGTTCCTTAGTAGGGGGTCCAGGGATACCAAACAGGATAAAACTAATTCCAGAGTTCCTTTCCCTTCATCTCTCCATCTCATCCCCAGTGAGAGGCTTGGCTCTGACTCAAGGTTTGACTAAGAAGGAAACAAGTACCACGAAGTTGAGAGAGTAAAGTCCAATAACTGCATAGCATGTTCTCCGGAATCAGAATTGTTGGGTTTGAATATCCACTTCACTTACTACTTGTAGAAGCTAAATCAAGTTTTTTTCAACTCTCTGGGACTCAGTTTTACAGTATAAGATGGGAATAATAACCATACTTCCCCCTTAGGGCTTTTGTGAGAATTAAATGTGTTTAATTTTAATGTATTTTAAAGTGCATTATGGCACCTGACCAATGTAAGCACTTGAGAGATGATAACTTGCTTATTCTGTGCAGGTAGGAAAAGCATGGCAGGAGGCAGGGTGAGAACAAATGGAGTGATTCCTGTGTTATTCTTTTACTCTAAAAATCAAAGTTGAGGTTTGACATGAGGAATAGTAGCTTACATTTTGCATAATTGCAGACACAACACAAGATAGATCAACTGCTATCATCATTGACAGGGATTTTCCTTTGCACTTCATAGAATTAGTAGGTCACATCTAAGTAGAGGAACCATTGACTGAAATCTTGATGAATCCTTAGTAATAAGATGTGTAAATCTTGAGAATGTTGGTGGAAGTTCTTAACTCTCCAAAATGTGTACCATTGATGATACTTATGGTTGGCATCCACTTCAGGCTCTAAACATTTAGATAAGGCACAAGAAGGCAAGCTGGGCTAGAACAGTTTAGCAACTATTATGTTAATCAAGTACAGATGTTATTTTTAAATAAACAGGATTAATGATTAGAGGAAAACAGGCATTGGGAAAAATAAAATAGAATTAAATGCAAGAGCAGAGGTGAAAAAGAAACCATTCTATTATTAACCAATATAATATATCACCAATAAAATAGAAAAGAAAACAAAATTCTGGTTCCAACTTTGTTTTTGTCATGACAGTATATTGTATTTTATGTGTATTTAAAATAAAATTAATTGGTTTTAGTGTTATCTTCAAGGAAGGACTGTGATGGTGGCAGCAGAGTGGCCAAGGACAAGGTTCTACTCCCTGCAGATGTGTGAGCATGAAGGTGGTGGTGCTTTGGGACTTCCCTATGGGAAGTACGATGTGGATTCTTTTGAAAAAGCCACTGAACACATGCCTGGGGGAAATAAAAAGTACGCAAAAGAAAAAGGGTTTTGATCTGTATAAAAAGTATAAACCCAATCAATCATGTGTATCCAAGGACTGCTGGTGTAATATAAAGTTATTAGTTTCCTCTGTGTTTATTGGTTACTGCAAGTAAGTGAGTTGTAGTGGACTCATAGTGTTGCCTCTCTGACTTTATTATCATTACCACAAATAGATATTCGATTTATGAATTCACTTCCTTGATAGTACTTATGAATTGTATTAAGATTGCAATAACCTGTTGCTTATCCAAACTGCTTTACTTTTCTATCAACTGATAAATATGAAAGCTCCCAGGGTAAAGAGGAAATTATCAGCAAAATGAACAAGCTATTTGCAATGCTTGTGACTTTTTAATTAAGAACTTACGCTCTCTCTCCATGATCTTCTTTGAGATCGACTCCAAGCCCACTGTGTGAGTGCACTTGAGGGAGGAATGGGCACAGACACACCCCTATATAAATATGTTTTGCTATGCATTTGAAATGGGAGGTGGTGATTTGCTCCTATCAGTGGTTACACATACATTTTTGCAGTTGCTATCCCAAGTTAGTAATAAGTAATTTCATGCATGTGAAGTCACAGTGGGAGAACTGGACTGACTTCTTCCTAATCATTATGTCAGAGAAGGGATGTTTGAGTGGTGGTTCTTATCTCAGCTTATGGACAGTGGGGTGGGATAGCATTCCTGTCACCTATACCGAATTTCCTAGTGCACGTCACCTCCCGACACTATTCTTAGGAAAGCAGTAATATTGGTGACTACTGTTCAGTCAGTTTAAGCACAGGCTTGCAGAAGAATAAGACTACTTGCTCACATTTTCTGAAGAGTCACCTGCAAAATTTTCATAGAATCACAGAAAAAAGGCTAGGCCAAAAATTTGGGAAGTTTGAGTCTCTGATTATCTTATTAAACCATGAATCAAGTAACCAACTCCCATTTTGACTAGTTTTCTCTGTCTTTCACTAAACCTGAAAAGCAGCCCCACTTACTCTGCTGGCAATGTTATACCCAGCTAATAAAAATGATGTGCACTACTCAAGTTATCTAGGCCTGATTATGTTAGAAGGCAGCTAAAGGCAAAAGTGAGTCCTGTATACTGAACAGCATCAAAGCCCCTGTAATGCAGAAGGGGAAACATGCAAAGGGCAATATTATGCTCAATTTACAGAAATAGATTGGAAATTGCTGCCAAGTGGCCCAGCAGACAATGCTTAAGTGCAGCCAACACGGATCAGGTTGCTCAATTTGAGGACAAAGTTGTGCAGCATCAGGCATTGATGGTTTCTCTGCCATCATCCCTGAATACAGAGACTAGTGACCAGGCACCAACACCTGTCTTGGTTAATCTGGTGCTGTCTATGAATTTTAAATGTTCTCTCTCCCCTGATCATTTCTACGCATATTAGAAAAATACTTTTACAATTCTCAGGCTGAACCACTCCACTATCAATTCATAGTTGATTGCTTTTCACAAACATTCTGGTTATACATCTCAGAATAAAATTCTTTAGACTTTTTATTCAAATATACTAGTATAGTGCTGTAAGCCTTGTCAAACCCTTGGTATCTTACTTAAGTTGTTTTCATCAGTAATATTGGGAGAGGTTACAAGTCTCATTATACCAAACCTTTTGGGCGTCTATTTTATACTGTTACCCCTAATACAAATGTCTGAGTTTCATGTCCCCAGAAACCATTTCAAATTTTTCAAAAGAAGTTTAGTCAGGCAGTACAAGACAAATACCATATGATCTCACTTATAAGTGGAACCTAATCAACAAAACAAACAAGCAAGCAAAATATAACCAGAAACACTGAAATAAAGAGCAAACTGACAGTAACCTGAGGGGAGGTGGAGGGGATAATGAGGGGCAAAAGGGAAAGGGTTTTCAGGAACGATGATGAAGGACACATGGACAAAACCAAATGGGGGTAGGTTTGAGGGTGGGAAATGGGTATGGCTGGGGTGGAGGGGAATGGTGGGGATAGAATGGAGACAACTGTACTTGAACAGCAATAAAAAAACTGGAAAAAAAAAGAGGTTTAATCAAATAAATCAACTGTTATTTGAGCTCCATCAATTAATGCCTTCCTGGGACGCCTTATTTTGGAAGTGACTTTTGCCATTTTGAGAGAGTTTAGTTTTGATATTCAAATAGATTTACCCTCCTCCAGCTTTCTCAGCTACCAGGCACTTGAACTTTTACTCACATTTTTTGTGCTTAGCTTCTGCTGACTGGCCTCTCTAGACATCATGCAGGAGGCTGACTGAAATATAACCTCATTTCAGGTCAAATGCCTTTAAGCTGAAAACCATTTCCAAGAAGGATGAAAATCTTATGTATTTTAAGTTTGTTTATTTGGCAGTGTTGTGATAAGAACAATGGGTGTAGGGATTGTTTCCGTTTTTTAAAAAGTACTGTTCAAGAAGAATTAAAATGTTCGGTAATCCTCATTGTTGCACACACATGAAGTATAAGATGGAAAACATTGTGAACAAACTGAGTAGCCATTGTAATGATGGATAGGTAAAAACATAATGTTGAGGGGCTGACTTTTTAATTAATACAAATGTAATTTTGACTTGAATATTTAAGAGTCAGTTTTAGAAATATAAAACTTTCATTTGATTCAGTAACCTTAGACAGACCGTAGTTTTAAAAATGTGCACCGATGGGTGAGAACAAATTACCTAAGTTTATTCCTAGTGAATTTTCTCAAAAGACTGCCTACTGACTGGTTCCGCCTGTCATATTGTCTCAAAATCTCAACACTAGTCTCTGCTTTGCTCTAATTGTCATCAAAAAGTCTACTTAAAATAAGTACATATTACCTAAGATGAAGAGAGAAGGGAGTGAGTGCTTTCTTTTTTATATAATAGTTTATCTTTTTGACTAAAGACCAGCTTTAAAAAGCTAGAGAAATTTTTTGGGGGGGAAATAACTCTGGAATTTTTACTACATAAGAGACAGCTTCTTGGGACATACAATGAAGGCATTTGTACTCTATGGACATAATTTCTGGGGACATGAGACTCAGACATTTTTACTAGAGCTGAAAAGACAAGATGCATGGCCAGAGTGAAGGAACTGGTGTAATATGACATGTAAACTCTCCCAGCATCCCTGAGGAAAATAACCTAGTTCAGAAGCTGAGAGTTTAACAAAGATTCTAGGAGAATCTGGACATATCTGAGTGATTGGCCACCTCCGGAGGCAGAGCAGGGATGGCTAGCTTATTGGAAGGACACGGCCTTGGTAAGGGAAGTGGGGAATGCAGAGAACCTTCCTTCATTTTTATAATACAAGTTCTTTTATAATTTTACGTTAGCTAGCTCTGTCTTTAGAAAGCCACTTTCTGAACATTTATCTACCCGGTTATGTTTAATTCTATATATTGACTTCTCAAAAAAGCACAGATTTTACAAGTTGTATGAGACTGGTTTGTTTCATACTTTTAAAGTCATGGCTATTTTGGTTTATGGGAAGGGAGAAGTGGCATGCACAAATTGGATAGCCACATCTAACTGGAATGCTCTACTCATTAATTAAAGTGCACTGTATTATTTTATGTAGTTTAAAAATTCTAAGAAATAGCTATTTCAGATGTTGGAATTAGTCATGTATCTCTTTTTCTAAAGAAAATTATCTGTTATAAAATATTATACTAAGTGAGTTAAAATTGAAGCCACATATGACTTAAATTACTTTAAATTGAGGCATTGTACTTACAATTTTGTTCATACTTCTACTTGCTCTCTAGTTTTGTTAATTACTAAAAAAATTATAATTCTTACTTCTAGATATGGCCTTTATTCCCAAGCATGACAAGAACTATATTTTCAAAGGTGTTATGCTAAAGCTTTTTTCTATATTACCTTGTTTAATTCTTACTATTTTATGTAAGTTCTTATAAATGAAGAAACTGACACAAAGAAAATTTGAATGTCTTCCTCAAGGTCACACATCTAGTTACTATCAAATATGAGATTCAGTTCTGACTATGTTTTGTTATAGCAGGCATCTTCAAACTTCTCTTATGATGTTCAATGCTCACAAATGTAACAACTAATATGCATACAAGCATGCAGATTTTGAAAAAACAAAGCACTCAAAAGACCAGGCAAGGAGAGCCCTACAGAAATTTTTAATCCTGACGATTTATAACATCACTTCAGCTCATTACCGGCTATGGTGTAACAGGGAAGCTTATAGGCTATGTGTAGTTATGACCTTACTACTTGCAACCCTATACTTTCTTTCAAAAAAGAAAGTATAATATATTAGAAGTACACAAAGGACATAGCATAAGAGAAATAACAATGCATCTCCTGCAAGTTATATTGAAATATAAATTATTTGCTACATTATATAGGATATACTATTCTTAGTGTCCCTAAAAATATGTTTTTCATCCTGTATGAAATTAATAAGTGAGGCTGACTCTCTTATCCTCTGGCTTTTTCAGAAAATACATTTTAAAATTTTATTTTAGAAGATTAAACATTTAACTTTCTTTTGAGACTAAAGCATACACACTAACCCCAAATGGTATTCATCGGTACTAATAATGCTCATATAATTCTCTACCAAGATTTTGACTGCCTTCCTCTGGTTTTATTATTCTGGAGTTCCACCCACTGTACTAGTTAGACTTTGCTTACTATCTCCTGCTCAACCTTATGATCAGGCAACTCATGATGAAGAAAACCAAATGAATTAATGCATCACACATGATCACATATGATCACATACTGTTTTTGTGGGGCTGAACTATTTCAGCTATAGGCTAAAACAGAGGGCACAAGAATGCAACACCTTCAACAAGCTAGAATTTACTTTCTTCTCACCTGTCTAAAATAGCAACTGAATTAAAAAAGAAACACTTCTATTTCATTATTCTGCCTTCCTTACTGTGTTGTATCTAATTAAGAAGGGGCTTGGTCACTGCAGACAAGCACTTTTACCTCCAGAAAAAGGAGTAAGAGACTGGAGGGAAAGACATTTCGTTTTCTGGAAGTGGTAAGTGCAAACTTCAAATTTCTTAGGAAGGAACTCAGTAACATGACCATACCTAGCCTGAAGACAATTTGTGAATTGTAGTCTCTAGTTAAGAGGCCAGTGCACTGTTAAAACCTGCAGGTAGGTTCTCTCTCAAAGGAAGAAAGGAAAAGTAGAGACAGTCACAATCTTAAATTTTAAGCTGGTGATGTTTATACTAACTTTGATGTCTCCCTCTTTCCTAGTCTTTCATTTCCCTTCTCCCTTCAGATAAGGCTTTTCTGCATTTATTGCCCTTCTTTCGGAGAACATGGAGAGCATGTGGCACAAGAATGTGGTTGGATATCAAATGATATTACTTTAAGCACTAAAATGAAAATTAGTTAATTTACAAAATATACTTTATCTTAAGCACTTAAAGAATATATTTATGGTCTTAGGGAAGTATTAATATGAGTGTGTCCTTAATGAGCTTTCCAGTTCACCAAATGGTTACTATGTACTTATTACATGAATAGAGCTGAGTCTAATATTTTGAAGATGAAAGAATTTGAACACAAATAAACATTCCTCAAATAATTTTTGAGGACATCCAATGAAAAAATCACCAAAAAGTGTAATGATATAGGAGCTGTCACAGGAGAGAAGAGATAAAGCTTCTATTGTCTGTGTTTTTTTCAGGGGGGGCTCCCAGTATATATTTATTGGAACACTTCCCATCACATGTATTTTATTTTCAAATGACTTTCTTATTAAATTAGTGTTTATGTACCATGTAGTTTATGAAATATTGCATTACAAATATATAATTATCATATGAGGACATACAAATAATTCTACCTTCTATTTGGGGAAGTTTATCTAAATTATAGTATATAGGCTTTGTTGTTTGATTCTATCAATTATGAAAATGGTATTAATTATAGCCTTTATAATGTCATAATATTTCTTATCTGCTTTAATGAGACAGAAAGAATGACTCTAAAATTTAATGTTCTTAATCATGTGGAAAGTTTGCTGAAAATGTATTTCAGAGGGATTCTGGTTCTGTCAGTCTTGTAAAAAGGTCAGGAAGCATTATTTTCCACAAGCACTGCTGTTGAAAGACCTGGCTACTCTTCTTCCCACTTTAAAGAATACTTATTTAAAGCACACACTGGAAAGTTTACACAAACAGATACCAATATTGATAGGTTTTTATTCACATACTTTGGTTTTTGGACATAATTATCTTCTGTGTGTGGGTGTGGGTATTTGAAATTGTTTCTGTCAATATGATGGCCTCTTCCAAGAAAGGGCAATTATTAAAACTTGCCATATCAAAACAAAAGCCAATGTATTAAAAATGCTTTCATGTTAATGAAAATGTAATCTACACAAGAGGTATGATTGACATAGTCTTTATGTATCTTTAACTGTTTTTAATGAGATAAATATTAAAATGGGACTAACTTTATACCTATTTTATCAATATAGGTAGTATTAATAATCTACTCCTTCCTGACTATGCATTTTTCCCTTATTGCTTCTGTATTTTTACATGTTCATGGTTAAGGAAGAAGAGTAAGGAAGCAAGAAAGAAAAGAAAGAAGGAAAGAGAAAAGGGAAGGAGGGAGAGAGAAGGAAAATAGCATAAAGATATAAATCATGAAAAAATAATCTTGAAAACAATAGTACTTTATCTTGAGAAATCATTTGAAGATAGACTCCATAGTCCAGCTATGTGTTCAAATAAGTAAAAACTCTATTGATGCTTTCAGGCTTGCCTCCCCTCTCCCAGCTCACACTAAAGTCATCGGAAAACACCAGTGCCAAGTTTTTAACTGATTGTTAACACAGTTTGGAAAGTATCTTATTTATTTAAATTGAAATTCAAGTGCCATCCTTTCATTCCTTTAAAAGGTATTATTTCACAAATTTGAAAGATTTGTGTTCAGGAACAATGATGGTTCTTGACTTTCAAGACCTCCCTCTGCATTTTCCCAAAGCACAGTTGGTCTAATTTTAACCTTTAATTTCATTGAGTAGATAATCATCTTATAACCATGAATACCATGCTGATTTCTAGCCAGCTCTTCCCACCTTTAACACTACCATCACTGATGTGTATTGATTTGAATCTTCTGCGTCACAGTACTTAATTAATTTCAAACACAGCAGAATATTTTGGGATTTTATATTCAGGATCTCATTGATTTCTTGTCTTGCCACTTTTAATCAGATTTGGAAAAATAATATTATGTCAAAGCTGTCTGGTCATCTACTCATTAAAAATGTTATAAGTGCAATCTTTAGAGAGCACTTCATTTGAATAAAGTAAGTATCTAAGACATGAAGTGATATACATAGAGTGGGCATTACATAATATTTAGTTTAAATATCAGACAGAATGAGTGTTTTAACTAACAGATACTTCACATGATTATTTGAATGCAAAGAGTATTAGTTTATGTAATAATCGGATCTATATTTCACATCTTTGTGATTTATACAGAAACCTTTTCTGGTCCAACCCTCAGATCCAAATGCCTAATACTTAGTCTAAAACCCACGGGGCCTTGGTATGTGTTCCTGTGATCTGCTTTAGTGATAAACTAAATAGTCAAATGTATCATTTCAAATGCTACTCTTTACAGGCAGTCTTTGAAAGAATAGTACCAGTATTACTGTTTTGTGGAACAACAGTGACAACCAGTGGCCGCTGGGTTGCACTTTAGGCTGACAATATATTGCAGGTATTGTATAGATTAACACTCAACTTGCTTCTTGCTCATCTTCATCTTATACTAAAGATAGGTAGAGATCCACCACATGAATATTTGAGAAACCTTTTGTTTTATTAATTTTCTGAAATATAGATTAATATTGTCTTCCTAGGAGGTCACTGCACATGCTAACATATTAGAGCTATCTGAATGATTCTTAATGGATTTACCCTATGTGATATATGAGTAAAAACAAAATGACCTATTATTTTTTCTTTTGCCTGCAAGGGAAAGAAAAGAACTGCTAGATATATGTGAAAAACAGGTCAAAGCACTCCCTGGGCAAACAGTTGGGGATTGTGTAATTATTCACTACCTGAACATCCTAGATTGGTCTCATCTTTCCTTTCTAAAAGGTCTATTATTTCTTTCAAATGGAGTGTTTAATGGAGTAAAGCTTTGCTAGAAGTAATGAGCTGAATAATGTAGAGTTCAACTTTGGATTATGGACTTTTGGACACTCCAACCAGTTAAAGCTAATGATTTGATCTTTGTATTTACTTTAATTTTTTCAGACAGATCTATTCATACATCCTTAAAGTTCTCTCCGAGACACAGCAAACTGAACCCACCTCCCCTACCCCTTTTCCCTCTAGCATCTATGACATTCCTACTTTATCTCAAAATGCCTTTTTTTTTCTTTTTCTTTTTAAGCATAGCTCTAAACCTTCATTTCCTCCACACTGGCACTGCTCTAAGAGTGCTTATGGCAAATTTGCTTCTGTAATCATAACTTGAACCCATCTGGGGATGAGATTGGCTACAAGCTTAGTATTTCCACTTAACATATTCATGATTAGCATGCACAGAAGGAGTAGAATTAGGATGAATGTTTTTGGAACAGTACAGATAAATCCTCATAAATGTAGTACAACAGCTCTGGAAACGCACAGTGCGGAAATGTAATGAAGCTGAACTCTGCAGAGAGTTTGGTATTCTCAGTACCATGCCTCTCCTAATGAACTCATTTAGATTAGAAAATGGATTTAATATTTTATTGGAATTAACCTGAGCCAGTAAAGAGGATTACAATTTCTTTCCATAAATATAGTGATATTACAGGGTGAGGTAGCATGTTACATGAATATTAAGCACTTTATGAACATTGTCATGAAGCCAAAAGGAGTAAGGTGATTATATTTTAATATAGTGGTACTGTTCTTACAATAATTAAATTTGAATAGCCATAAAGGGATATTTTTAAAAGATTTAAATCAGAATTTTGTTGCATTTTCAGAGCTAAAATGTGTTGTGATTAAAATGAAACTCAGGATA
Organism: Carollia perspicillata; assembly: GCA_004027735.1. Classification (NCBI taxonomy): domain Eukaryota; kingdom Metazoa; phylum Chordata; class Mammalia; order Chiroptera; family Phyllostomidae; genus Carollia; species Carollia perspicillata. The sequence continues at coordinate 1,216 of PVKM010025388.1, read as the reverse complement.
GACTATTTAAGCAACTGGCCTCAGCAGAAGCTGTATTCTCCCAAGTGGGAAATAAACATAAAAAAACTTGAGGGGATAAAAAGGGAAACTAAGGTTTTGAGTTTGACTAAAGAGAAGGATTATCTCTTTACTAGTCTGAAGAAAGTTTGACTCCTTACCCCTGGCTAGTTTGGTAGATGAGCTAGTCAAACACAGAACTTGGCTGCATTTTTGGCTAGGTTCTTTTTCCCTTTCTGCCTCATTTTGTTTTCAGGCCAAACTCCCTTATGTCCTTTATGGACTCTGAGTGGATGTTTTTCTGACAAGAAGCATACAGAGTCTGTAAAGGAAGTGATTCAGGAACACTCACCGGGCATGCGTGTTTTTCTTCCCCTAACAACTTTTAGCCCTAAGCTACTTCTGCCATTAATTTTTGTAAATCTAGCTAACGTGTTATAGGCAAGGGATCCAATATCACACTTTTGCAATCTTAAAAAAATAAAACTGTAAGATGAATTTGAACCAGCCTTAAAAAAAGGGCAAGTTTTGGCCTTGGAGTGCCATTTCTACCCATTTTGTAAAGTCAGCTACTGTGCATATGTGCACCCAAGCGTTCACTGGTGTTACAGGATAAGGCACAGCGAGCACTGCATGCTGGAGGCGGAGGTTAGGTCCTGAGGCTGTGAAGAAATCTTCCGATTAAAGCTGAACATGCGCCGTAAAGCTGTTCAGGCATGTACGCGGAGTTAGTTTCTGGGAAGCTTTCCACCCCTCCTTCGTTCCACCTACACAAGTAAAACTTTTTTGCTTTCGCTGGAAAAAGACATGTGAGAGACTGCTCCATGTGCGGATTTCAGATTTCTCCAACCCATATATGCAAAAGCTTCCACGACTGATGCTTTTTAAGCTTCAGTCACACTGGGGCTTTGAGATAATGCTATTAAACTGGAACTGGAGAAAATGAGCTACTTGCTGAGTATGCGGAGGGGAAAAAAACAGGTCCCCAACGAGAGAGGTCAGCCTCAGTGCAGTGCAGCTGCTGCAGGAAGGCTGGAGTCACCTGCAGGGGGGGCCTTTTAGGGTGAATGTGTCCTGTTGGAGGCTGATGAAGGCTGGCACCCTGGGAGCGCCTGTGGGACTGGGAGGAAGGGAAACAGGGACAGGAGCACCTGGGAAAGAAGGCTGAGGAGGGGAAACTGCTAGGAGCTTGGGATTTGCTGGTGTCACCAAGTTCCTG
>PVKM010025387.1:0-19972 GCA_004027735.1 Carollia perspicillata | reverse complement strand
GTCCGGACGGTATTAGTATACCATCCTCCGAAGTCTGGGCCCCTGTGTGTATGTGACTGTTCTGTAACAGGAGCAGGGAAAGGCACACATACGCCCCACAGAAGTCAAACTGCTGCAGGTGGGAAGTGCTGGATCAAATAGGACTGTCTGTCTAGCCTGGGGAAAGAATGGATTGATTGGGAGGTGGATTCACCTGAAGCATTAGAAAGTCTGGGAAATTAACTGGTCATTTTGACAAAGCACCTTGCCAGTCCCACTCCTAAATTTATATCATACTGTGGAAATAAAAGTTCACTCTCTGGCTTGTGGCACTTTCTTTTGTGGCTTGCACTCAACACAGGTACTCATCTATTCTCTCCACAGGCTATGTGACCTCAGTAGCAATGTGGCTTGTGGACTTCAGGAGGGAGCCTCTCTCTCTCTCTGTCTTGCCCACCTGGTTATTACTAGCCAGTGCATTCCCATGCTTCCTGGGGGCACATGATCTTGTGGCCTTGGCAGCCTCCGAGCCCATAGCCATGCAGGCGCCACACACAGGCTCCAGCAGGGAGCCTGAAATGAACAGCAGTCAGGAACATGCTATGCTACCTGGGTGGGGACTATGATCATTTGGCAGCCAGCCGTTGCTCCAAAAGACTGTACCTTATTTTGGAGCCGGAACTCGGGACACCATCTTTTGTCTTGGTCTTGTCTAGGAGATGGGATTTGAGACAAGAGTCTGCCATACTCCCAGATAACTTAGCATCTGAAAAAACCCTGTTCTTTTGCCCCAGCACCTACCTCATGAGTTTGGCTTTTGTGGCAACAGGCAGCTGAAGCTCTTTTTTTTTTTTTTTTTTTTGGCTCGGGTAGCAGGTTCATTCCATGCCATGAAACATCATTGATATTTTTGCTTTGTTTTCTGAAGTGACATCAGTGAACAGTGTCATGGAAAAGCTTTTGGAATGTTAAGGTAAATACTATTAATTTTTTCATGTTTATAAAAGTATTGAAATGGAAGGAAAAATAATAATTTTATATCATTTGCCAATGTTCAACAATTGACTTATAGAAGCATTCAATGACTAACGTACTGTTAACCCAATTCGAGTTTAAAAAATTTTTTTTGAAACATAAGGAATGCTTGCAAAATATTCATTAATGAAAGAGTCTGTATGATTCACATTGTCTTAATATCAGATATAATTAGAATGTGCTAAATTTAAAGTTTCAAAGAACTACAATTTTTATAGGTTACTTAGCAGGACACAGATGCAAAATTTGTGTTAAAATTGAACTTCTCTATCATATTTGTCAATAGTAATTTTACTTAGGTTGTGGCATGATTCCATATTTAGGTTTTATTTTTACTAGAGAGCATTATTTAAATTGAGGGCTAAAACCTGAAGTAAAAATGAGAAGCTTTCTGATATTGAAAAATATAGAATCATAATTTAACTTATGAAATGCTTATTTAAATTTGATGTTTATAATATCAAGATTACACAACTGATAGGGAACTCAATAATTTAAAAAAGAGACTTTGTTCAGGGCGATGGATGGATAATACAGTGTGCAGATGAAGTTTCATTGAGTTTTACACTTGAAATCTGTGTGGTTTTGTGAACGGATGCTGCTCTGATAAATTCAATTAAAATACATTATTATGAAACAGCTATTCATCTTCTCCAAAGTCAAAACAACTCTTCCCTAATAAATGGAACAAATTGGTATGGATATAAATATTAAGGGAAAATGTTTTTGTTAACTGATTCAGTGATTGAACTATCATTAATTGTTAGGAAACTTGTGCATATAAATCTAATTTTTCAACTTCAAATTTTTAAAAACCTAACTACAGAAAAGCATTTGTGATTAAAATAATAACATCTGAATTGAGCTATGGTAATAGCCTCTGTTTCACATTCTTCCATGAAAACCATATGCTCAATTGTAATCCATCACCTTTTTACTTTGGTTCATCACTGCTCTAGGATGTTCCTGAGCACTTGAATGAATGCTCCCAAAACTTTCATGGACACAGAATGGGTCTTCATTCTCCTTAATCAGTATGTGCACAGAATAGTTTTTTAATAACATTTTACTCTCAAAATACAAAAGTTATGTATCTCCCCTCCCCTTTTCTGCCCTTCCTTTTTCTTCCCTCTTCTTTCCATTATATCTCTCTCCATTTTTAAAAAAATATTTTGATGACAAATAGCTTACAATAAATCACTTGGAAATATTCTTTTACTCTTAAAGTAAAAACCTATAATAGTAAAAATGAATTGCAATTCCTCCAATTCTGCTTTCTTGTCAAGCCTGCACTAAAGTGCACATTATATAATATGCATTTCTGCTACGTCAATTCAGAAGCAAATCAAAGTATCCAATCTTTTTCTCTTAAATTCTTTTTCTTTACTATTTCCTTATTTACAATGACATCATTTCTGTACAATATTGAAAAATGCCAATATGTTATAAGTTTGGATGCAAGGTTTAATCTTCAATGCATTTTTATTTTATACTCTTTTCAAGTGTTCATTTTCTAAAAATTATTTCCCATCATATTTAAGCTCTATGTAATAAAGAAAATATTCCATGAAATAATTGGTATAGAAGACATGTACATAATACAACAGATTATGATAATAACAAGAAAAGGTTTTTTGGTACCCTTTCATACTGCATTCTTCTTATAGACAGTTTATAGAAATACTACTCTCCCACTTGTCTACTTCAATATCCTACATTTTATACCATCTGCTTTGCCTGAGTGATGATAAATTTTATCTCAGTTCACTGGGTAAAATTTCCTTAAAAATTTATATGATCATTCACATTGTAGGCTTGTGTCATGGAACTTAGGGGCGGCTATTGAAATTAATTCAAAACTAAAAGCAAGATACATATTTAATAACAACTACAAAGTGAACTTTACAAGTTTCTGGATTTTTAATGTGGTTAATAAGTTAAAGGAGCAGTAAGAGAAAACTGCTGAGCTCTCCTTTTGAAAGTGACATGCTGGCGGATCCTGAGCGAAAGCATGCGACTGTTCATTTTGGCTAGAACTGTCCTCTTCACGTTATTCACTGAAATGACTAACACAGGGTGAAAGAGGAGAGGCGCCCACTCCATGTTCCCTAGGTCTTTTACACAACATGGAGTTTTTCCCCTGGCCACACACATGCAAATCTACAGGAAAGGTTACATTATAGACATCAAGGGAATGGACACTGTTCAAAAAGGAATGCCCCACAAGTGTTCCCAGGGCAAACCTGGGAGTCTACAGTGTTACCCAGCTTGTGCTGGGCAATGCTGTAAACAGGTTAAGGGCAAGATTCTTGCCAAGAGAATGAAGGTATGTATTGGTATGTAAGGTATGCTATGAGTGTGATTAATATCTTCAGAAAGATAGCTTTCTGAAATGTGTGAAGGAAATGATCAGAAAAATAAGGAAGCCAAAGAGAAAGGTACCTGGGTTCAACTGAAGCGTCAGCCTGCTCTGCCTAGAGTGGCACACTGTGTGAGAACCAATGGAAGGAAGACTGAGCTGCTGGAACCTATTCCCAATTAATTCATAGCATGATAAGTGTTGGGGGGGAAATGGCCTGTACTGACAAAAACCAAAACAGATAACTTACAAGAAATGGAAAGGATAGCATTTACTGTGAGATATAAAATATTATTTTTAAGTGAAAGTGTAAATGTTGGCTTTTTATATCAATAGGGAGATCTACTGGGTAAACAATCTTCACAAAAGAACAAAATAAGGCAATGACATTAACGTAAAATAATTTCTCATTTCAATTTAAACATCAACGGTTATCAGCTATATGATAAAATTGAAAGCATAAAATATAAAAATGAAGATAAAACAGAAAGTTATTAGAAGACAACCAAGGAAAAGAAAAAAAAATATATCTTAAAATTTTTTATTTATGTTTAGAGAGATAGGAAGGGAAGGCAAAGAGGGAGAGAAAGCTCCATGTGCAAGAGTTGCATTGATCAGTTGCCTCTTGCACGCCCCAAAGTGGGGACCTGGCCCACAGTCCGGGCATGTGTCCTGACTGGCAACTTGAACTGGCAGCCTTTTGGGTCTCAGGCTGGCACCCAATCCAATGAGCCACACCAGCCAGGGAAGAATAAAATATCTTATGCAGATGAATTTTGAAAGTAATTACATATAAACAAAAGAGAAGAAGGAAGAAGTGGAGGAGTGGGAATGAAGAAGAGGAAAGTGGGGCATAAACATTTATTAGAAATAAAAATTATGATTTCTACAGTGATGAATTCTATGGAAGAACTAGAATGTAAAGCTAAATTGATTTCTCAGAGGATAGAGCAAATTGACAGATATTTGAAAGAAAACAACATAGATAATAGAAAACATGGAGAAGGGCCAATATTTAAATAGACATTTGAAAAGAACTGAAAACTAATACAAAAACAAAAATAAAAAATGCTACGGGTAGGAAGGAAATTATCATAGAGGCAGAGAAAATAAAGCTGAAGTAAATATGAGGTGAAGGTAAATACCAACCTAGATATTTCATAAGAATTATTATTTGGAGAGAAAAAAAAAAAAACACCAGAGAGAATCTACAAGGGGAGGAGAATCTGTTTGGCATCAGCCTATTGATGAGATTCCTCCATGCTAGAGAAGATAATAAAAAACATACTCATAATATATAAACAAAATTGTTTTAATTTAGACATTGTTCTGACAAATTAAGTGAGTAAACCAAGGACAATTTTAGATATGAATTTACTAGAAAAGGTTAAATCCATCTTTACTGAGTTAATTTTGGTATGTAGTATAGAAAAAAAAGTTGGCTCTTCCAAGGAAGAGTGGAGATTGAAAAGACACTATGAGTGGACTTAAAGCAAGAGTGTTTAAATTGTACACCGAAGTTACCAAGCAAGCATTATCCTTTGAGAAAAACTTTCTGGGATAATATGTAGGCAAATTATTATTATTTGACAGAAAAGCAAAGATGATGCATAGAAAAATGTCATTTGTTTTATAATTTATGTGATAAAAATATAAAATTGGTTCAAATATTAGACATTTTTATTAATAGAGAATAGAACAAAGTTCATTAGGCATCAGCACTCTGTTCTCATAAACAGCACAGGACTCCTATATTGACACTGCTATGACAAATGAGGTATTATCAGTGTAATCCAGAGACTTTTATTTGTATTTCAGCATTTAGGGTCACCAGTATAGACAGTATAAATAAATACTTGAATAAAATTACAGTATAAAATAGGTGAAATAAGTTAGACAAATACAATATCATATAATTTTACATATGTGTGGAATCTAAAAAAATAAATAAACAAATCAGAAACAAACTCATAGACACAGAGGACAAATTGATGGTTGCCAGGGGAAGAAAGTTTGGGGGACTAGGTGAAAAGGTGAATTGATTAAGAAGTACAAATTGACAGTTATAAAAACAGTCTTGGGGATGTAAAGTACAGCAAAGGGGATACAGTCAATATTATTTTCCTGGGAAAACTATGTATAGTGTTATAATTTACTAGATTTACAACCTCACAAGTTATATAAATGGCATAATCACTATGTTGTTGAAACTAACATAACATTGTATGTGAACCATAGTTAAAAACTATAAAGAAAAGGGAAAAATAAGATTAAAGTGAAAAATATAAATTAAATTGATAGAGGACATTTGGGGATGTAGAACTAGGGAATTACTTTCATGTAATTCATAGATAATTTTAAATGTTGCTATAACTGCACATTGGTGGCTAATACCATTTTAAGATTGAAATGAGTTCAGTAGGATACATTTTTAAAATGTTATTTGCTTTAAAATATTGAAACAGGTAGGGAAGAAACAAAGTAGAGAATAGCATAAGAACATTGAATACTCATTTTTCTTGGGAATAATAGACATGATGTAAAGTTGATAGATAATATATTGAAATATAAACATGATTTAAAGTTGTATCAGGCTTGACTTCTCCAAGTAACAACTTGGTAAAAATATACCTTTCTTTATTCACCCTGTGTCTCTTACATGTTACAGAGTCATTCTTGTAAGAAGTATAATAAGGAGTTTAAAACAAAATAACGTATTCTGATTTTAAATTTAAACCATATACCTATCTTCTTACACAAAATTCTCAATTTTTAAAGTGTTTATTGCTTTGCATTTTTTGAGATGAGCTGTGAGTGATCTTAGGCACTAGAAGCACACCTTTATTTCTGGCTAACTTAATGAACAAAGGAAACTGCAGTTGAGGGTCTATGTAGTTTACATGTCTGAAATCAAGAGCTTGATCCGTACTTACCATGAACTTGGAGGTTTACCAAAAATATTTAGCTAAGCTCCTACTTTCATATTGAACTAGTGTTTATTTTATGAAGAGGGCATATTATCATGTCCTTTTTTTTTTCCGAGTCACCATCTGTTTCTCCTGTCTCCCAAATGCCACTTGCTCTTCTGCCAGAAAGAGACTCTTCCACCCTTCTCTGAGGCATTTTCTCACCAAGCAATCCTGAAACTCCCTTTCCTATGACATTTCCTCTCACACCATTGGCATATGCTTTCAAATTGGACTCTGGGAACAGAAGGGATCAACTGGAGAAAGGGCATCACTCCCACTGGACTAAAGAATGGGGAAGACAAAATGGATGAGGGAAATATTGAAGCTGATATGATTATGCTCCAGGGTCACAATCTTCCTAAGTAAAGTGGAAGGGAAAGAAGAAGGCTTTAGGAGTCTACGATGTAGTGGCTACTGACTTCCTTAAGGATTCAGAGAGAAAATTGCTAAGCAGCCAGTCCACCTGGCTTTAACCATAAGACACTTAAAATTAAAGGGGTCTACTGCGAAGGGGTTAAATAAAATGGTGGTAGGCTTTTAAAAAGTAGGGTGCAGACTAGCAATGGAGTATTTCAATTTCAGTACTGATAACATACAGTTGATCTGGAAGATAATATTTAAAACCTCTGAAAATTTAAGTGTAAGTAATATACAAGATAGCAGAGACAATACAAATAAAACATAAAAGTAGATCAGAGGTAATTTTGCTGAATGATTTCACTACAGCCATTATACACACACACACACACACACACACACACACACACAAATATAGACACATGCATACATACATACATATACATACACACAGTTTTTAATTAATTTGTGAAGATTTTTAAGTAGTAGTCTCTGACTGAATATTTTTAGGTTTGAGCAATCAAATTATCACATGATATGGTTTTGACAGAAGAAGTCTACTAAGGGTGATTACAATTTCAAGTAAAGAGATGCGAAACACAGATCAGTGAAAGCACGCCCTATAAATGTGCACAACTCCCATTTCACATTCAGCTCTGACAGGATGCCTTATTTACGATGTTAGAATCTACTGAAAATACGACTGTCAAATCTGAGGAAAAGATATGCCACGCTTACCCACACCAACACTAAATGGATAGTTATAAAAGTGGCATTGGAGTTGTATTATCATCACCAATGGTTATAAATTCCCTGCATTTTCCTAATAGGTTAGAGTTAAAATAACTTTAGTGACAAATGATACCATGTTTGAAATGCATATCTAGTGAAGTAATCTTTACCAAATCTCTTCACTGTTGCTTTTCAACAGCAGACACAATTTTACATTTCCTTTTAATCCTCTACATTTATACAAACATTGAAATAAAAGACATTTCACTAAGAGTCACTTTAATGCACTTTGGATGTGGGAAGCTCCAGGGGCAGCCTGTTTATGCTTTCACATTCTGAAGGGAGATCACTAAGCATCTGAAAAGATCAACTGAAATGGCTGGAATATGCAATTTGGCAGGTGTGCTTTCTTGCATGGGATAATTATGTTGTTTGTCACATCATAATGAATTAATACTATTTGTGGGAAAGTCAAAGGTCATGATAGAATAGAAATGTCCACATGAAATATAGTAAGTAGCTATCACACATATGTCATATGCATACCTACCTACCAAATCAACCTAGCATGTGCCAAGGGGAAGATTTCTTCACATCTGAAATTTATTTCATTTGTGAGAATTATACTAAAACTAATTTGAATGGCTCAGAACCAGTAACATGCTAGAGAATTTTTTAACTTGCTCTTCAAAAAATTAAGACCTGTATGATTATTATTTTTTCTTTTATAAACAATGTGCAGCACACAATTACTATTTGTCTTTCATCAAACAGTTTGATTTTTTTTTTCTAAATGCCTTCATCTTTAGTCTAATCATGGTTGCAACTTATTGCGGGCCAAGGTCCCCGGTGGGGGCCATGTGAGAGGCAACCACACACTGATGTTTCTCTCCTTCCCTTTCTCCCTCCCTTGCCCTCTCTCTGGAAATAAATACATAAAATCTTTAAAAAATATATGGTTGCAACTTATCAATGAATATATGTGATACTTCCGGTATGAATATTGGTCTATATTTAACATTAAAGTAGATAAAAATGAAACAATGAAGATGCTCATTTGACTCCATTTATTTTCAACAATATGAGTCACTTCTTTTTTGAATTTGTTAATAGTTTCCCCAAACTTGAAGGGTAGTTTCTCAATTTTTTGTGTTATTCACATTGCAACAGCTATAAATATGACATCTCGACTTTAGTACAATGGGACTCTTAACAAACCTCTGACCCACAGAACTGTGAAATAAAAAAGTTAGTGGCTTAAACTACTGTTTGTTAGAGGCACAATAGCAAAGTATCTCAGCAGTGGAGAATTTTAGTCCCAATATGATTTAAATGTTTTGAAGTAGTAAGTGCAATTTTACAAGTAATGTCTAGGTATTTTACAATGTGTTTGCTGACCATTTGTTCTTTTGTCTCACTTCTTGCCTCTGTTTACATTTTCTTATCGGTAAAGTAAACCTTTTTTAACACATTTTTCATGAAGTCTGCTGGTTGTAAGCTGTCTGATAAAATGTTGTACACTTTCCCTCAGACTACAGTTTTGCTGATTTTCCTTTGGCAATTTGAAACTATTATTTTGTTGTCTGCCTATATCTACTTTATATGATTACCAATCTATTGTCAATGTAAGAGTTGTTTACTTTTAGATAATCTATATTTTCTTCCTAAAAGCTTTAAAAACTTTTATCTTTGATGGCTTGCAATTTGAATAGATAAGCCTATGTTTGTATTTAATGTTATGTTCCTTGCTTTTCACTTCGTGTGCACTTTCCGGAAAACTACTCATGGTTATAATTCAGGAAAAAGCTCAGTGACTCTCTACTTAAGTATCAGGTGTCTATCATTCCCTGCGTTCTTCTCTTTTAACGTGTGTTTTGGATGTTGAAGTTATATTGAAGTTCCTCAGATATATTCTCTCTATCACATATGATACTTTCAAATTTTTATTTCTTTATTGTTCACAGTGTACAATCAACTTTTTGGTCTTTCTTTCAGAGTTTGATACATTTTATTTAAGTGACAATAATGTTCACTTGTGGTCTTTTGAATTATTATTTGTTTATATAAACTGCTTTTTTTATTTTAGCCTAATTATATTTTATCATGCTTTTGTTCTTTAAAAGATGTAAGAACTCCTATTTTAGGGGTGTTTCGTTTGTTTGGTTTTAATTTTCTGAGTAAATTCCACACTGTTTTCCACAGTGCCTGCACCAGTCCGCATTCCCACCAACAGTGTACTGAGGTTCCCTTATCTCCACAACCTCTCCAACACTTGTTGTTTGTTGATTTGTTAATGATGGCCATTCTGACAGTTGTGAGGTGGTATCTCATTTTAATATGAATTCATCTCTCTGATGGCTAGTGATGTTGAGCATCTTTTCATCTGTCTATGGGCAATCTGCATATCCTCCTTGGTGATGTTTCTATTCAGGACCTTTGTCCATTTTTTAATTGGATTGTCTGTCTTCCTGGTGATGAGTCACATGAATTCTTTATACATTTTGAAGATCAAACCCTTGTACAATATATCATTGGCAAATATGTTTTCTAGTACAGTTGGTTCCCTTTTCATTTGGATGATGGTTTCTTTAGCTGTGCAGAAACTTTTTAATTTAATGTAGTCTCATTGGTTTATTTTTGCCTTTATTTATGTTGCCTTAGGGGATATATTGGCAAAAATATTGGTACGTGGGATATCTGAAATTTTACTGCCCATGTTTTTCTCTAGGATTTTTATGGTGTCACAACTTATATTCAAGTCTTTTATCATTTGAGTTTATTCTGGTATATGGTGTAACTGCTTTTCGATCTAGCAATTCCATCACTGGGAATATACCCTACGAATCCTGAATCACCAATTTAAAAGAACCTATGCACCCCTGTATTTACAATAGCCAAGTGCTGGAAACAGCCTAAATTCCCATCAGTAAATGAGTGGATCAAAAACACTGTGGTGTATTTACACAAGGGAATGCTATGCCACAGAAAGAAAAAAGGAGCTATTACATTCTGCAACAGCACAGATGGAACTGGAGACTATTATCCTAAGTGAAATAAGCAGTTGGTGAAAGACAAATACCATATGATCTCAACCGTAAGACCTGATTGATCTTTGATCCAAAGAACAAAATAAATTAATGAACAAAATAGAACCGCCGGCATGGAAACATGGTACAGACTGACAGTTACCAGAGGGGAGGGTAGAGAAAGATCATGATGAAAAGAAGGGAAAGGGATTAGTCATAGAACATGTATGAATGACCTGTGGACATCAACAATAGGGTGGGAATTCACTGTGGGAGGTGTTGAGACAGTCAGAGGAAGACCAAGGGAGCAAAATTGGGACAGCTGTAATAGAATAACAATAAACAAGAACATAAGCCTTTGACAGTGATATAAGTGATGTAATATTTACACCTGGGTCAACAATTTAGTTACGCATTTAGTTTAAATAAAAACCAATTGTTACACACACACACACACACACACACACACAGAAAGAACTGCTATTGCCTGAGATCCCTAAACGTATTTTAATTTTCAAATTATTGTATTATTCTTTTTTTTCAATTAAAAGGAATATTTACCTGAATACATGATTGCCCAGGGTATTAGCTACATGTTTTGTCTTTACTTATGAAGTTGTGTGTTAGGTGATTGTATTAGTCAGGGTTGCCCACAGAAACAAAATGATAGCTAGCTAGCTAGATAGATAGATAGATAGACTGACAGACAGATAGACAGACAGATAGATAATGAGGAACTGACTCATGTGATTATGGAGCTGAGAAATCCCATGATCTGCTGTCTACAAGCTGGAGACAATGAAAAGCTGGTGGTATGATTTATTCCAGGTCTGAAAACCTGAGAACTAGAAGATCTCATTGTGTAAATCTTAGTTCAGGTGCAGAAGAAGACCCAATTAGATGTACAAGTTCATACAATCAGGCAGAGAAAATCAGGTAAGTTCCTTATTCCTTCACATCTGTTCCACTCAGGGTCTCAACAGATGGGATGATGTTCACCCATTATGGAGAGAACAATCTACTTTATTGACTCCACTGATTCAACTGCTAATTTCATCCAGAAAACACCTTCACAGAAATACCCCTTTATGTTTAATCTAGGCATCCTGTATCCAGTCAAGTTAACATAAAAATTTTTATCACAGTGATTAGGTGATTCATTGTTTCCTTCTTAATAAGTCTGTTCATCCTATAGGCCAAAGATTTCATAGTGTATTTCACTATCCCTGAATGATAATAATATTTTAAGTAACAAATAAATATTTGATCGACTATTATCCCAGGTCTCCCTAACTTGTATCTAAATAAGACATCTGTCTATATTCACATTGACTACCAATTATATTCATATTTTATTTGTTTTAGTTACCAACTTTCAGTAGTCACTCTATGAGTTATATTGGGAAATTTATATAATAAGAGTTAGGACAATAAGAGGTCTTGCTTGGGAAACAATATTCGAATTTAAGATGAGAAATTTTACTACTTCAGAGAGATAGCATAAAGTCTATGAGACTATTGAAATGAACATATAAATGTCACTGTATTAAAAGGAAAGATGAGCTGTATATACTTTTATTGATGATGCTATGAAGATAAAAGAAAAGAACAAGATTACAACAAAAGAAAGAAGTGGGTAGAAAGAAAGAAAAATGCTGATCATGAAACAGCAAGCAAGGAAGTGTCATAGGAACTCTGTTATATGTTAAAGTATGTTAAGTGTTTTCCTAGAAGTCCAACGGTGGACTCACCAAATGGAATGCATTTCAAATAAGAAGGGTATTTTGATTTGTATTAAGGGAAATGTCTGGATATAGCACAGAATAAATACAAGACAGACTTTCAAATATTGGCCTTGGTATACATACATCAAGCTTTTGAAATTGAGATAATTACAGAGTATTAAGGGAAAAGAATCAGTAGTTATGAAGGCAAAGAAGTAAAAGTGACATTCTTGGAAATATGAAATAATAACTGAAATAGTAATTGGGCATTTTAAGTCCATAGACATCACCATTGCAAACATCACTTATCATAGTTTTTATCTAAAAAGTGTCATTCGAAATATGGATTACTGGTTGCTAGAAGTCAAATTTTACTATATATTAACTGCCTTCTACTTGTTGTGTTTCTTCTTTTCCATTTCTCTGTCCTTTTTCTCCTTTCCATAATATCTTCCTTCTCCTCCCCCTTCTCTTTTTTTAGGGGGGGAGGTATTGTTTTTGTTATTTTTTTTACTTAAAATCACAACTTATTTACTCTTTCTCATTGATGTTATTTTAATTATTTTAAATTATGACTATAAACTTTAACTTCCTGATGGCAAAGTGATACATAAATTCCATTTACTAAAATAGATCATTTAATTTTATAAAGAAATAGTAAAAATAATTAGAAACAGCATTATCCTAGTGACACAACATGAGTTTTGAGTCAAATTTATTTCAGGACACTGTATTGTTGGCCTGTTAAATTAACATTTCAAACATCGATGGATAAAATCTGTAAAGAGAAAATGCTCTGCAGCCTGATGGGTGATTGGTGATAATAAATGTATAGCACATATACCATTCTGTCTATGCTTAATAGATAGGTCTTACGCCAAAGTAATTTTACCCTTTAATAGCATATATGTATGCCATACTAATTCCAAAAGTATTACTAAACAACAAAAGCAAAAATTATTTTAGAGCACAACTAAGCAGCATATAAGGCATGTTATTCTTGTAAAGAGCTGCACATTCATTTTTAAAATCAAAATTTTTAATAAATAAATTATTTTAGACTTTCAGTATGTTTACTGTACACACAATAAAGTAGCCTCAACAATGTATAACTTTGTGGTTAATTGTAACCTGATTCTAAACTCAGTAGCTTTAACCTAATTGAAGCCAATTATGCTGACCATGTACTGTAAAACAATGCTGAGGGCTTTCCAATTGTATATTATACACAGTTGGGACATTGAGATATTACTTAACAGAGCTGCATATCATCTTTAGGTACATTTAGTAAAATTCTTCTATGCAAATAAAAATGAAGTAAACTGAAGGCCAGAGAATATATGCTATAATGTGTCAGTGACTCCTCAAACAGGCGTACAAGAAAACACGTGCCAGCTGCTGCCGAGCTTCACCACCAACAAGGAACACCATCACTGCCCATTGACACCTTCTCCCATAGGAACTTGCAGTCCAGTGGGCTGCAGATCTACACCTGGTAAAACCACTGCACATCTTTATAAAAATACTTTCCTGCCACCTTCGTTCCAAGATGCATTCTAATTTCAGAGATACCAAACTGGAAAAGATGGAGGCAACCCTGAAAGAACTGACTAGTTTATTAAAAGAATCCTATCCAGAATTTAGGAAGAGCACACACTTCAATTGTGCAATTGTTTTTACAGATATTGAAAGACCTGACTGTTGAGTGAAGGGGATTGGCAGCACCACGTCCAGGAGGAAGGGGACTGACGACTCCATGACCCTGAAGTCACAGAGCTTCACATGGGAGATCATCTGGGCCAAGCAATCACCCCTCTGAACTGGGCAGCCCTCCTTTAGGCTGCATGAGGCCATATTACATTCTATGGACTAACTCTTGAGTTTATTTTTGATTAATTTTTGTCAAAATGTTACACTTTTTCCTCCCCTCACTTATACCTTTAAGCCTTTAAATTCTAAACAAATTATAATGCATTTATTTAGGAGTTAGGTTTGGCTGTGCTATAGTATGAATATTAATAGAGTCCATGTTTCAATACAGTGTGCAAATGATATGCTGTAGAATTGTGCGACTGAAACCTATATAGTTTTGTTAGCCAGTGTCCTTCTGTAAAATATGAAGTGATATTAGCATTCTATGTGAAATTATTGTTAAATAGACTCCCAGCCAAGATGGAGGCATAGGTAGATACTCTTTACCTCCTTGCACAACCATAAGCAGGATTACAACTAACCTCAAAATGAAGAAACAAACAAAAAAACCCAACAACCCAGAACTGCCAGAAAACAGAACTGTATGAAAGTTCCACAACCGAGGATTTAAAGGGGCCATATTCATCCTGATGAGCAGGAGGGGCAGAGATGGGGAGCCGGGACTGAGAGGAGGTGGTGTGGTAATGGCAAGGTAAGGGCAGTGAGGTGGCTGGCAGAATGGGAGGTCCCAACATTCACACGTGGTGGATAAAATTAGGAGGGATACACTGGGAGCAAGTGATCCCAGCCCCAAACGAGGCTACACAGCCTCGGGTTCCAGCACTAGAAAATAAAGTCTCATAACTTCTGGCTGTAAAATCTAGTGGGGGTTGGGTGTGCTGACAAAACTGCTTGTCTCTCTGGAGAGCCTATTTAAAGGGCCCATATGGTCCTAGAACAAACACAAACCTGCCCACTCTGGGAACCAATCCTGGGGCAGCAGCTAGAGGAGTACCAGTTGCATACAGGAAGCGGATGAAGTGACTGGAAATGGGGCACGTGCTGAGCAAGCCTCAGGAGCTTTTTCTCCTCTCCAGGCCCTTTTTCCCACATAGCTCCACAAAACAGCAAGGTGGGTTCCCCACCCTGGCAAATACCTAAGTCTCTACCCCATAAAACTTGACAGGTGCACTAAACAGAATCAAAACAGCTCTACCTAATACACAGAAACAAGCAGGAAGGCTGCCAAATCAAGGAGACAAATAGGGTCCACATAAAAGAACAGAACAAGCCCCAGAAAAAGAATTAAGTGGAACAGAAATAGCCAGCCTTTCAGATGTTCAGATGTTCAGAGTTCAAAACACCGGTGATAAGGATGTTCAGAGAAGTCATTGAATACAGCAAAAGCATAAGGGAAGAAATGAAGGCTACACTAAATAAAATAAAGAAAATCCACAGGGAACTAAGAGTGAAGGAAAGGATGCCAGGATTCAAATCAATGATTTGAAACATAAGGAAGAAATAAAAATTCAACCAGAACAGAATGAAGAAACAAGAATTTAAAAAGAAACAACAACAAGGAGAGATTAAGAAAATTCTGGACATCTCCAAAAAGTGCCAACATCCAAATTGTAGGGATACCAGAAGGAGAAGAGAAAGAACAAGAAATGGAAAACTTATTTGAAAAAAATAATGAGGAGAACTTTCCTAATATGGTAAAGGAAATAGACTTCCAGGAAGTCCAGGAAGCACAGAGAGTTCCAAACAAGTTGGACCCAAAGAGGACCACAGCAAGACATTTCATAATTAAAATACCAAAGGTTAAAGATAAAGGGAGAATTTTTAAAATAGCAAGAGAAAAGGAGACAGTTACCTACAAAGGAGTTCCCATAAGACTATGAGCTGATTTCTCTAAAGAAACTTCACAGGAAAAGAAGGACTGGCAAGAAATATTCAAAGTCACGTAGAGCAAGGACCTACAACCAAGATTACTCTATCCAGCAAACTATCATTTAGAACTGAAGGGCAGATAAAGTCATTTCCAGACAAGGTAAAGCAAAAGGAGTTCATCGTTACCAAGCTATTATTATATGAAATGTTAAAGGGACTCATTTAAGGAAAAAAGATTAAAACCATGAGAAGTAAAATGACAACAAACTCACAATTAACAATGACTTAATATAAAAAACAAAAACAAACTAAGCAAACAACTAGAACAGCAACAGAATCATAGATATGAAGGTCATTTGGAGGGTTGTCAGTGGGGAGAGGGAGGGAGAAAATGGAAGATAAAGTACAGAGATTAAGAAGCATAGATGGTAGGTCAAAGTAGACAGGGGATGTTAAGAATAGTATAGAAAATGGAGAAGCCAAATAATTTACATGCATGACCTGTGGACATAAACATGTTGGAGGGAAGGGAGGTATTGGGCAGAGGGGGCAAAGGGGAAAATTTGGACTACTGTAATAGAATAATCAATAAAATATACTTAAAATATTGTTAAATATACATGTGCAATAAAGTAAGAAAAACAGGAAGTGCATTTTATAAACGAGAAAAACTATTAAAATTGTGCATCTTCCCCAAATGTTAAAAATTGACAGGGATAGATAGACACCTGGCAAAATGCCCAGTGCTTCATGCTTTTTTATTTAGACCGCACACCAGGTGGGAGTGAGATGTTTTTACTGGGATTCCATGCCGCTGTGGCACTTAATAATTAAACTGATGATAACAAAATTGTGTCAAGAAAAAAAAGAAACAGAACAAATATCTTTTGTTTAAATCCCATCCCATTAAATCTTTCAGACAGCCCTTCCTTTGTGGCAAATTTATAAATCCCATGTTCCCCTTTAAAACAGCGGTGTCCCTTATATGAGCTATAAATCTTGCATAATTAGGACTCCTTCCAAATTTTCTACAACAAGCAAAATTTTCCAAAACAACATAAGCCATAAGTAAAACAAAAGTCTCAGAACAACTATCCATGGGAGCTAAATCATGTGATTTATGAAGTGAAATAATTTGACTACAAAATTGTTGCTTGATGCTGTGTGTGTGTGTGTGTGTGTGTAGAAGTTGCTCCTTCGCAATTCCATTCATATTTGAAAATAATGTGTATAGGGTAATTTTTACAGGTCATTTACTCATTTATTTATGATCAAATGGAGAATTCTGAGTGTAAACTCTGAACAGTCTAAAATCACTACTCATTATAATTTAAAACAACCACTCTTCAAACTGCAATTTTCCATAAAGCACTGATGGAAACTCCAGACAATTAGTTTCTCTGGCAGGCAGAGCACACATCATAATTACTGCGTCACTACCTGCTTGCTGTCTTCCTTCCATCATGATGGTGTTATAGCCATGTGTGTGGGCTTGTATTTTCCCACCAATGTGTTACCAAGATAAAAAATAAAACTTTTTTCCAAGGTACTGTTTAAAAATTAACATATGCATTAAATTTCAATATTTGAAAGAAATAAAGCATTCATTTGCTTACTTCCTTATTCACTCAAACAGCTTCTCTCGAACCGTAGGTATTAAAAAAAATCATGGTACTTACAGAAAAAGAGTCTGGTGTAGCCAACATCTATCTGAAAATAAAATAAATATAAACTAAGACAGGTACTGTTATAATGAGTACATCGAGGAGAGTCTCTTCTCATTCTAAGGCTGCATTTATAAAAATAGCATTGAACTAGACACACAAAATGAGAGAAAGAAATATCGAGAAAAATGCGGAGATGTGAGGTTATTTTAAGCATATGCAAATTTGGAGGATAAAGGGAAACTGCAGTGAAAAGACTTGGTCTGAAGCGCGGGCCAAGAAGAGGCACAAGTACACACTGGGGTAAGAGAACGAAAAGTATTTACATTATATAGGAGAACAGAGGCCATGTAGAGGATATTGTCCTTTATGCGAAGGGGAATGAGACTAGAGTGAAGGAATTCAAGTAAGAAAATCACATAATTAGTTTTGCTTTTTAACAATTATCTTTGCTCCACTGGTAGCATGCTATATGGAAGGAACAAAGTTAATGCTGAGAACAATTGGTAGGCTATAACAGATGGCCACGCAAGAGAAATGTAAGACTGGTTATACTTGGGAAACAAAATAAACAGTTTGCTTGCTGGTTAGATAAACTGAATGAAAGAGATGGACTAGTAAAGGTTGACTCATCAGATTATAGATACAGAAAAATTGCACAGACTATATTACAGAAAGATAATTCAAGAATTATCTGAAGAAGAACACTTACCAAACTAGAAAAATGGGCTGCAGGCTTTAACTGAGAAATGATGCTATGCTAAAAAGACAGTTAAGCTAAACCGTATGGAGTAGCTCCCCCTTACCCACATGGGAGACATTCAAAACCCAAGTGTATACCTGATATTGTGAATAGCACCAAAAACTATAAATACTGTTTTTCTCCTGTACATACATATGTATGACAAAGTTTAATTTATAAATTAGACACAGTAAGAGATTAACAATGACTAATAACAACATAGGACAGTTATAACAAAGTATCATAATGAAAGTTTTATAAATGTGGTCTTTGTCTATTTCAAAATACCTTATTGTACTATAACTTACCCTTCTTTGTAATTTCAGAGAGAGATTCATTCTTACCATAGATCTTAGCAACCTCAGCACACACATACATTTTCTTCTTTCATGTTAAAACATTTCTTTCACCTTTTAACTTAAAGAAAGCACTTTGAGGCTTCTCTTTGACATATCCAGATTGCCAGCATCACTACTCTAAGGCTATGGAGACATTATTAAGTAAAATAATGGTGAGTTCTTTTAGTAAATTTATATAGTGTGACCTAATTAATATATAAAGGATATTAAACATACCATATTTTTAGGATCTCCCCTTCAATAAGAGGAAGGAGAAAATTTGATGCTGTAAATGGGCATCTAAGGATGACCCAAATTGTTGATACCTTAAATATTTATCATTTTGAAGAAGAACAATAATAAAAAGAATGGCCACAGTGAAGCTTTCCTTACATTAAAAAATATGAACTTAAAATCCATAGGTACTAAAAGGTATTTAAAGATTATAATGTATATAAATGGCTTAGAGTGAAACCACTAAAAACAAATGCAAGAGCAATGAACAATCCTCAATTCTTAGTAGAATCTAGGCCATTTATTTCACTTTTAAAAGTATTATATTTATTTTATTTACATGGGATCTGACAGTGATAATTGTATTATGGAATTGAATATTAGGCAAGCTTTTCTGGAGTTGATGAATATGCGTTAAACTTTATCTGAGAACGAGAAAGGCATAAAAAACATGGTCAAAGACTGAAAATATGCTCAAGTACTACTTGCTTATTTAAAAACTTTCTGTTGTTAATTCAATATACTTTTATATACATTTTAGCATTAAAATTATAAAAACATAGCTTTGTTATATAACTACAACATAGTTGATGACTACAGATGAAATAATTAGTAGCTTTACAGCTTTTACTGTAAAATACACTATCCTTTTCAGCATATTTTATATGAACATTCACTTACCACCATGAATTTACTACTTCGAGAAAATTAAAGTACGCCAGGTGGTGAAACACAAATAGCATATTATCTCACCTGTAAGTGGAAACTAATCAACAATACAAACAAGCAAGCAAAATAGAACCAGAGACATTGAAATAAAGAACAAACCGACAGTGATCAGAGAGAAGGGGGAAGGAAATAACAGGACATAGAAGGGAAAAGGCCATCAATAGAGATGCATAAAGGACCCATGGACAAAGCCAAAGGGAGATAGGATTGAGGGTGGGAGGTGGTGTGGACGGGGCAGGGGGAAGTGGTGGTGGAAAAATGAAGACAATTGAATCTGTATATTAATAAAAAAAGGCAGGGACCTACATCCAAGACAGCTCTATCCAGCAAAACTTTCATTCAGAATGAATGGGCAGATAAAGTGCTTCTCAGATAAGATCAAGTTCAAGGAGTTCATCATCACCAAGCCCTTACTATATGAAATGTTACAGGGACTTACCTAAGAAAAAGAAGATAAAAATATGAACAGTAAAAGGACAGCAAATGCACAGTTATTAACATC
>PVKM010025386.1:0-19963 GCA_004027735.1 Carollia perspicillata | reverse complement strand
AAGGAGAAGAAGAGCGACATGTAGAAAACTCATTTGAACGAATAATAAAGGAGAACTCCATCAATCTGGCAAAGGAAATAGACTTCCAGGAGGTCCAGGAAGCTCAGAGAGTCCCAAAGAAGTTGGACCCAAGGAGGAACACACCAAGGCACATCATACTTACATTACCCAAGATTAAAATTAAGGAAAGAATCCTAGAAGCAGCAAGAAATAAGGAGACAGTTACCTACAAAGGAGTGCCCATAAGACTATCTGCTGCTTTCTCAAAAGAAACCTTACAGGCAGGAAGGGGCTGGAAAGAAGTATTCCAAGTCATGAAAGGCAAGGACCTACACCCAAGACTGCTCTATCCAGCAAAGCTTTCATTCAGAATGGAAGGGCAGATAAAGTGCTTCTCAGATAAGGTCAAGTTCAAGGAGTTCATTATTACCAAGTCCTTATTATATGAAGTGTTAAAGGGACTTATCTAAGAAAAAGAAGATAAAGAACATGTATAGTAAAGTGACAGCAAACTCACAATTATTAACAACCACACCTAAAGCAAAAACAAAAGCAAACACAAAAGCAAACTAAGCAAACAACTAGAACAGGAACAGAATCACAGAAATGGAGATCACCTGGAGGGTTAGGAACAGGGTAATGGGAGGAGGAGAGAGGGCGAAAAGGTGCAGAGAATAAGTAGCATAGATGGTAGGTAGAAAATAGGGGGAGGGTAAGAAAAGAATAGGAACTGTAGAAGCCAAAGAACTTATGTGTACAACCTGTGGACATGAACTAAAGTGGGGGAATGTGGGTGAGAGGGGGTGAGCTGGACAGATGGGAGTGAAGTGGGGAAAATGGGACAACTATAATAGCATAATCAGTAAAATATATTAAAAATAAAATAAACAAGAAAAAACAAACAAAAAAAGAAATATCCAGAATGGGCAAATCCATAGACATGGGAAGCAGGTTGCTAGTTTTCAGGAGCTGGGGGAGAGGAAGATATGGGAATTGACTTCTAATGGGCATAAAGTTTCCTTTTAGGGTAGTGAAAATGTTCTGGAACTTGATACTGGTGATGGTTGTACAACATTGTAAATATAGGAAATGACACTGAAGTACACACTTTAAAGTGGTTAAAATCATGAACTTCATATTACGTGAATTTTACCACAGGCAAAAAAAATTCTCCACCCTTTTGCACACCTTCCTAACTGCTGCTGTTTGACTGGATCACTCCTTTGCACAAATATGATACTGGGTTTATACCTTTACTGAGCACCTTTCACATTATACTATAAATTATTTGTTCTTGTGACTGTTCCTCTACCAGACTGTAAGCATTTTCAAGAGAAGAGCTGTGTCCTATCAGATTTGTTTCTTTGTTGCCTTACTTAGTGGCTGGCACAGAGTAAGCCCAATAAATACTTGCTGAATAAATGAATGAAAAAAAAAAAGATCAGGAACAAGGCAGGGATGTTCACTTTCTCCACTCATTTCAACATCGTATTGGAAGTCTTAGCCATAGCAACCAGACAAGAAGAAGAAATAAAAGATTTCAAATTGAAAAATAAAGAAGTAAAACTGTCATTATTTGCAGATAACATTATGTATATAGAGGACCCTAAAGATTCCACCAACAAACTACTAGAACTGGTAAATAAATTCAGTAAAACAGCAGGATACAAAATAATTATCAGAAAATGATTGCATTTTTATACATCAATCATGAACTATCAGAGAGGGAAACTAAACAAATAATCCCACTTACAATTGCATCAAAAAATACCTCAGAATAAATTTAACTGAGGATATAAAAGATCTGTATTAGGAAAATTATAATAAATGAAGAAGGTATTATGCTCAGTGAAATAAGTTAGAGAAAGACAAATACCATATCATTTCATTTACATGTGGAATCTAAAGAACAAAACAAACAAACAAAATTGAGATAGACTCAAAGACACAGAGAGCAGACCAAGGGATGCCAGAGGAAAGGGGGTTGGAGAGCTGGGTGAAAGATGTGAAGGGGTTAAGAAGTACAAATTGGCTGTTATAAAACTGTCAGAGAAATGCAAATTAAAACCACAATGAGATACCACTTTACACCGGTCAGAATGGCCATCATAAACAAAGCAACAAACAACAAGTGTTGGAGAGGTTGTGGAGAAAAGGGGACCCTAGTTCACTGTTGGTGGGATTGCAGACTGGTACAACCACTATGGAAAACAGTATGGAATTTTCTCAGAAAACTAAAAATGGATCTGCCTTTTGACCCAGCAATTCCACTGCTAGGATTATATCCCAAGAACCCTGAAACACCAATACAAAAGAACCCATGCACCCCAATGTTCATCACAGCACAATTTACAATAGCCAAGTGTTGGAAGCAACCTAGATGCCCATCAGTAAATGAATGGATCAGAAAACTATGGTACATATACACAATGGAATTCTATGCAGCAGAAAGAAGGAGCTCCTACCCTATGCAACAGCATGGATGGAACTGGAAAGCATTATGCTAAGTGAAATAAGCCAGGTGGTAAAATACATACACCATATGATCTCACCTTTAACAGGAACCTAAGCAACGAAACAAACAAGCAAACAAAATATAACCAAAGACATTGAAATAGAAAACAGGCTGACAGTAACCTGAGGGGAGAGGGGAGGGAATTTCAGGGGAAAAAGGGAAGGGATTATAGGAACAAGTATAAAGGACACATGGACAAAAACTAAGGGGGGTGGAAATGGGAGGGAGGTGGGGAGCACTGAGGGGGTGGACTGGGATGGGAGTAAAAGACAGAAAACTGTACTTGAACAACAATTAAAATAAAATTAAAAAAATAATAAAGAACTATCATAGGATGTCAAGTACAACATGGGGAATGTATCAATAATATTGTGGTAACTGTATATGGTGCCAGGTGGTACTAGAAATATTGGTGGGAACACTTTGTAAAGTATATGATTGTCTAACTACTATGCTGTACATCTGAAATCAATACAAAATAATATTGAAAGTAAACTGTAATTGAAAATTTTTAATGATATTGAAGAAAGAAACTGAAGAAGATACAAATAAATGGAAGCATGTACCATGTTCATATCTAGGAAAACTTAACATCATTAAAATGCTCATAATACCCAAAGCAATCTATAAATTCAACACAATTCCTATCAAAATATCAATGGCGTGTTTCACAAAACTAGAATAATCAAAATATTTATATGGAACCACAAAAGTCCCCAAATAGTCACAGATATCTTGAGAAATCAAAATAAACTTGCAGGTATCATGCTACATAATCTCAAACTATACTGTAAGGCTATAACAGTCAAAACAGCATGGTGCTGGCATAAGAACAGACACATAGATCAATGCAACAGAATTGAGAGCCCAGAAATAAACTCACCCTTATATGGTCAATTAATGCAGGATGAAGGAGGCAAGAACATACAAAGAGATAAAGACGGTATATCCAATAAATGGTTTTGGAAAAATTGGACAGATACATGCAAAAAAAGAAACTAGAGTACCTTCGTACACCATATACAAAAAGAAACGCAAAATTTATTATAGACTTAAATGTAAGACATGAATTCATAAAACTCCTAATAGAAAACATAGGCAATAAAATCTCTGACATTTCTCTTAGAAATTTTTTTTGACATATCTCCTTGGGGAAGGGAATCAAAAAAATCTGAACAAATGGGACTATATCGAAATAAAAAGTTTTTGCATAAATTAGGAAACCATCAATAAAATGAAAAACAATCTACTGAATGGGCAAAGATATTTGCCAACTACACATCTGATAAGAGGTTAATACTCAAAATCTGTAAAGAACTCATACAAATCAACTCTTCACAAAACAAATGATCGAATTTAAAAATGGGCAGAGGACCTGAATAGACACTTCTCCAAAGAGGACATACTGATGGTCAATAGACATATGAAAAGATGTTCAACATCAATAATCATCAGCTAAATGCAAATTAAAACCACAATGAGATATCACTTTACACCTGTCAGAATGGCTATCATTAATCAAACAACAAATGATGTTGGCAAGGATGTGGAGAAAAGGGAACTCTCATGAACTGTTGGAAGGAATGCAAATTAGTGTGGCCACCATGAAAAACAGTATAGAGGGTCCTCAAAAAATTAAAAGTGAAACTGCCTTATGACCCAGCAATTCCCCTTGTGGATATAAATATCTGAAGAAACCCAAAATACCAAATCAAAAGCATATGTGCAGCCCCCCTATGTTCACTGCAGTGTTAGTTACAATAGCCAGGGTATGGAAGCAACCCAAGTGCCCATTAAGATGAGTGGGTTAAAAAAAGTGGTGGTAGATATATACAATGGAATATTGCTTAGCCATAAGAAAAGAATGAAGTCTTACCATTTGCAATAGCATGGATGGACCTAGAGGGTATTATGCTAAGTGAAATAAGACAGAAAAAGGTCGCTACCATATGATTTCACTTATATGTGGAATCTAAAGGGCGTAATAAATGAACCAACAAAATAGAAACAGACTCATAGATACAGAGAAAAGACTGATGTTTGACAGGCTGACAGAGAGGCAGGAGCTTGGGGAAGCTGGGTGAAAGAGGTGAAGGGATTAAGAAATACAACTTGTTAGTTACATAATAGTCACAGGGATGTTAAGTGCAGCTTGGGGCACATGGTCAATTATAATAACTACGTACTGTGCCGGGTAGGTATGTGAAAGATGAAGACTACTTCATAAAGTAGGTGGCTGTCTAACCATTGTGCTATACACCTGAAACTAATACAAAATTATTTTAATGTAAACTATAATTGAAAAATAAACATTTTAAATAAATAAATATCACTAATAGGAAAGGGAAGACAAGCTTTGGAAGAAGAAAGAACCTATACATTAGAGAGAAGAGAAAGTCTCAGATGAGAGTTATCTCTTCAGATACCTGGACAAGACAGGTACAGACAAGAAGTGACAGCTGGGACCCTGGCTGGTGTGGCTCAGTGGATTGAGTGCTGGCCTGTGAACCAAACAGTCACTGGTTTGATTCCCAGTCAGGGCTCATGCCTGGGTTGCAGGTCAGGCCCCTGGTGGAGGGACGCATGAGAGGCAACCACACCATGATATTTCTCTCCCTCCCTTTCTCCCTCCCTTCCCTTCTCTCTGAAAAATAAGTAAGTAAAATCTTTAAAAAAAGAAAAAAGAAAAAAGTGAGGGCTGGAAACAAAACAGACAGAAGTGGGCTTGTAATAGATGCAATTAGCCTTAAAATTTTTCACAAGGTAAACTTTAGCCCTTCTTTATAAAGTAAAGGAAATCTCTGTTGATGTGGGGAAAACACTGAGGGAAGATTTGCAAAGTACTTCCCAGGTCTAAGACGCTATGGTATAACTCACTCAGCAGCCATGTTAGTAATACTGAACTCACTGTTCTGGAGAGAGAAGGGTATTCCTTAAAGACACTTTGAACATTTAGATACCTGATCTGTGTAATTTTCCAAATGTGACAAAATTTTGATTTACTACTGTGCAAAAGAAATGGAAAACATTCTGAAATACTATTTATTTCTTAACTACTTTGCTGTAAGCTGCAGTTTTAAGTTCAAAAACAGCTTAATAAAAACTTTCATACGACAACAGCAACAATATAAAAGAGCTAAGGAACCAAGATGCAAATAACAGAGGAAATTCAGTGCTATAATTTGGCATTTGGGGTGATTTTTCTCTAGAAGTAGTGGGTGAAACACAGGAAGGAGGTTTCCTGCACTTCACAGCACTAAGAGGACAAACAAGGGAGAAGAAAAATCTGGTACACATAATGTACTTTATTTTAGGGCTGTTCAGGGCGACAGCCTAGGAGTAAGTACAAACGGAAATAGACTGCATTTGGGGGACTGAATCCTAGCTTTAAACCATCTAGGAGTAAAACTGGGTTAAAATGAATAGTGTTTGCTAATACCCTTATTTATCTGTCAGAGTAACTCTCTGAGAAGACATAATATAAATTACCTACACAACTTTTTAAAAAAACCCTTACCCAAAGATAAGTGTATTGATTTTAGTGAGAGAAGAATGGGGGAGGGAAGGAGACAGAGAGAGAGAGAAACATTGATCAGCTGCCTCACACACTCACTCAGACCAGGATTGAACCTATAACCTAGGTATGTGCCCTGACAGGGAATCGAACCTGCAACCTTTTGGTGTACAGGACAGCATTCCAAAAAACTGAGCCACCCAGCCAGAGAGACCTGCACAACTTTTTATATACAATGTCTGGTGCTCAAGCAAAAGGCATACCAGGAGACAAGACCACATTAGTGAATGCCAAAAGAAACAATGGACAACACAAAAAGATAAGCAAGTCTAGAGAATAGAAGTATCAGACACAGACTTCTAAATAACTATTCTTAAAATGTTTAGACCAGGAAAACATTAAAGTTTCAGTAAGGTAGTATTAAAGACAGGGTCAATTAAGAATTTTAGAAAGGAAAATACAGCAACAGATGTCAAGAACTCAGTGAATGGACTTAATAGCAGGTAGGACAAAGCTGAAAAGAATTTGTTAAACAAAAGGTTAAAAAATCAAGAATGAAACAGAGACACATAAAAAAATATGGAAAATACAGAAGAAAGTCTGAGACACCAAGGGGATAAAGAAAAAAGGTCTAATGCACATAAAACTGAAATCTCAAAAATAAAGGCAATAGAAAATAGGATAAAAGCAATATGTGAAAGGGTAATAGCTGAGAACTCTTCCAAAATAATAAAAAATATTGTATTGGTCTGGGATCACTGAGAAATGCATTTGTTGTTGGGATTATACCTTATGCTATTATAGAAAAAAAAGCTATGTGAGACTGTTACCTCTGTTCTGATAATTTGGCCTAAAGTTGCCAGAAGACAGACAGGCCAGCAGTTGGGAAAGAAAACTGAACACGACATATGAAAGAAATGAAACCCTGAGGAGAAACCAAACCCACAGGAACAAACTAAAACACCTGAGGACAGACTGGAACCCACGAGTGGACAGAGAAAACACGAAGCCTGTGCCTGTCTCTCACTGTGTCGGGTTGAGCTAAGCTGCTCCGTGGCATTGCTGTCTCCGCAACCACTGTGCTTCAGCAAGCAGCCTCAGGGAGTGCGCGCCCTAGACAGAGGCTCACTGAGTCAGAAGCAAATGTAAGTTCCTGATAGGACTTGAGAGCAAGAGTCACCTGCTTGCCAGAGCCTGGATGCCCTATGCACCCTAGGTCAGACCTGCATGGGTCTTACCAAAACCCTGCTCTTTTAGTTTGAATTGACTGATTTGGCCCTAGCCCAGGACGGCCCCTCAAGGCCTGCCATGTACTTCCTCCAGTACTTATGAGTGATAAATTTCTCTATTTCAGTTTTTCTTGTGGTCTGCTATTTAACTTGCAATCGCCATTACTGTAGTCTGGAATCACCATCCAGCACCCTGTGCTCCAGTTAACAAATGTTAATTCAACAAAGTCATAAGACACTGCTTCCAAACTTGATAATAAGGGTGACCTGCAGGAGAACCTGCTACCTTTCATCACTGAGCTACAACTTATCTGGCCCAGGACACGGAGAACCTGAAGATCTGGCAGGAGCAGGGCGAATGCAGGCGCAGGTGCTGCTCGGTGCCCACTCATTGAAATAACAGATACTGACATTGCACGAGGGCCGCTGCAATGCCTGGGCCTGCCACTGGTCTTCAGAGTGTGAAAGAAAGAAAACAAAGGCTTCTGATTCACTCCCCACTTCCAAGTTTTACGCGAATTTCTCTTGTGACTAACCCTAGCTCAGTCGCATACTGAGAATGGAATCCTGGGAAATGCAGCTTCAGTTTAGCTAAGCTGACCCAGCTAGTGCACGACCACATCCCACTCTCGTCACCTTGATGTCTGTACACACCTCCAGTAGTCCTGCTTCCGTCCTGTCTGCCAGCACGCAATTCCCTCTCACACAACCACAACCACACCACCCCTCTTTATAAAAAAAAGAAAAATACAGTGTACCTTTATCACCAGATGATGTTTTATACCTCTAATTTAAGTACTGATATATGGTTAACTATAAACACATCTTATTTTCAATGATAGAGGAGTGGGAGAAAGTTTCATATATGTAGTCTTATATATGAAATACATATACATCATAAATCTATGTCATATATGTCGTATATGTAAATATTGGCAAAAGTCTGGCCCTGTGACCTTTGTCCTATGATGTCACACCAGTGATGATATTATGTTAGATGGTAAAAAAAAACTTTGCAGATGTAATTAAGCTGACTTAAAATAGGAAGATATCCCTGAATCATCTAAGAGAATCCAATGTAATCATATGAGCTCTCAGTGTCGGAAGAGGAAGTCAGAGAGATGAGTTGAAAGAAGAAGTCAGAGCAACCTGAAATGTGAGAAGGAACTGACACACTGTTGCCAGCTCTGAAGACAGAGAAGGCCACAAGCAATGGAAGGCACTGGCCTCTAGAAGCTGAGAACTCTCATCTGACAACCATTTACAAAGGGCATGTCATATCCTTTGCAACAGCATGGATGGAACTGGAAAGCATTATGCTACGTGAAATAAGCCAGGTGGTAAAATACATACATCATGTGATCTCACCTTTTAATAGGAACCTAAACAACAAAACAAACAAACAAGCAAAATATAACCAAAGACACTGAAATGGAGAACAGTCTGACAGTGACCAGAGGGGAGAGGGGAGGGAATTTCAGGGGAAAACAAGAAGGGTTTGCAGGAACGAGTATAAAGAACACATGGACAAAAACAAGGAGGGAGTGGAAACAGAAGGAAGGTGGGGAGGGCTGGGTGGGGTGGGCTGGAATGGGAGTAAAAGGCAGAAAACTGTACTTGAACAACAATTAGAATAAAAAAAACTCAAAAAAAAGTGCATGTTGTTCCTACAACCAGAAGGAAATGGATTCGACCAACAACTTGAATGACGCTGAAAGTAGATTCTCACTCAGGGCCTATAGGTAAAAAAGTTCAGTCCAACCAGCACCATTTTTTCAGCCTTATGAGATCCTATATAGATTACCCAGCCAAGAATCCCTGACTTCTAACCGACGGAACTATGAGATAATGAATGAATAATATTTTAGGCCGCTCAATCTGTGGTAATTTGTTGTGGCAGGAATGGAAAGCTACCCATTAAACTACTTGGGGCTTCAGGACCTACTCGAGTTCACCCTTACAAATACAACTTCTATTTGAAGATGAAGTATTGCTACGGAGATTCTGTCTGCTGCTGAGTATGTTTATGCTAACTCTGCATTCCAGAACTAGAGAAATAACCACAGGGTGGGTTTGGGGATCCACTGGATCCACTATGGAGATGGGCTTGAGCCAAAACTCTATTGATTTCCCAACATCCAAAAGTCCCTACTCCAACTGGTGTATCACAGTGGACTTTATCTCCCTAGGAATAAATGTCAGTTTGGAATGGGTGTCCGCAGATTTCCTCAGAAGTGTTTCTTCTCCCCCATTGCACAGCTACCATGGGGAGTGGCCGGAGTCTTTCAGTGGGAGACGAGGAGGAAGATGGACAGGACACACTTTTGGCTCTCTAGCTTGGTCCCTCCTCAAGGCCTTCCCTTCATCCAAGGGCCAACTTATTTCATAAATAAGTGAAACAGAGAACAGAAAAACCACAGAAAAGATTAATGGAACTAAGATAAACAAAATTAACAAACTGTTAACAAGACTAACCGAGAAAAAAAGAAAGGACCCAAATAAATATAATTATAAATAAAAGAGAAGCCATTACAAACATACCATAGAATAGAAAGGCTCGTGGAAACTACAATGAACAACTACCTACCACAAACTAGACAACCTAGAAGAAATGGATAAATTACTAGAAATATACAATCTACCAAGACCAAATAATGAAGAAATGTAATATCCGAACAGGCCAACACAGAGTAAAGAGAATGAATCAGTAATCAAAAACCTCCCAACAAAGAAAAACCCAGGACCACACTTTTCCCTGGTGAATTTTACCACATACTTAAAGAATTAACACCAATCCTTCTCAAACTCTTCCAAAAAAACTGAAGAGGAGAGAACACTCCCAAATTCATATTATAAAACTAACATTACCCTGATACCAAAGCCAAATAACAACACTAAAAGAAAAGCAAACTCCTTAGTTTGTTTTTCACCAATATCCCTGGTGAATATAGATGTAAAAATTCACAATAAAATACTATCAAACTGAATTCAACAGCACATTAAAAGGGTCATGATCAATTAAGATTCATCCCTGTGATACAAGCATGGTTCAACAAACACAAGTCAAAAAATGTGATGCATCATATTAACACAATGAAAGACAAAAACCACATGATCATCTCAATAGATGCAAAAAAATATTTGACAAAATCCAAGATCCAATCATGATAACAATGCTTAACAAATTAGATATAGGAAGAATATATCTCAACATAATAAAGGCCATATACAACAAGCCCATGACTAACATCATAACAATAAAAAGTTGAAAGCTTTTCCTCTAAGATCAGGAACAAGACAAGGGTACACACTCTCTCTACTCCTATTCAACATGGTACTGGAAATCCTAACCAGAGCAATTACACAAGAAAAGGAAATAAAAGGCATCAGAATTAGAAAGGAACAAGTAAAACTGTCTCTATTTGCAGATTACATGATTTTATTTTATTTGTTTTTGTTTTTAAGATTTTACTTATTTATTTTTAGAGAGGGGAAGGGAGGGAGAAAGTGAGGGAGAGAAACATCCATGTGTGGTTGCTTCTTGTGTTCCCCCTACTGGGGGACCTGGCCCACAACCCATGCATGTGCCCTGACTGGGAATTGAACCTGCAACTCTTTGTTTCACAGGCTGGCACTCAATCCACTGAGCCACATCAGCCAGGGGAAGATTACATGATTTTATATAAAAAAATTCCTAATGACTTAACAAAAAAACTGTAGATCTAATTAATGAATTCAGCAAAATTGCAGGATATAATATCAATATACAAATACCAGTAGTGTTTTATGCATTAAGAATGAATTTTCTGGAAAAAAATTCCTACATTAGCATCAACAACAATCAAATACCTGGAATAATTTTTTAAAGATTTTATTTATTTATTTAGAGGGGAAGGGAGGGAGAAAGAGAGGGAGAGAAACATCAACATGTGGTTGCGTCTCACATGGCCCACACTGGGAACCTGGCCTGCAACCTAGGCATGTGCCCTGACTGGGAATCGAACTGGCGACCCTTTGGTTCACAGCCCGAGCTCAATCCACTGAGCTACACCAGCCAGGGCTTGGAATAAATTTAACCAAGGGGGTGAAGGACCTGTTCACTAAAAACTATAAGGCAGCAATTTCCAAACTTTTTCATCTCATGGCACACATAAACCCATTATTAAAGTCTGCAGCATACTAAAAAATATATTTTTGCTGATCTGACAAAAATAGGTATAATTTTGATTTATTCACACAGACAGCTATTGTTGCATTGGCTGCTGCCATTTTCTTATTTTACAATCTAAGGGAAAAGAGGTCAGTGCCCCTGACTAGTCAGGTATTGAATGTTTTAAAAATTCTTGCAGCAGCACACCAGTGTTCCATGGAACACCTGTTGAAAATCACTGCTATAAGACATCGATGAAATAATTAAAAGACACAAATACATGGCAAAGATATCCCATGTTTATGGATTAGTATATTAATATTGTCAAAATTTCCATACTACCCCAAGCCGTTTGCAATTTCTATGCAATCCCTATCTAAATCCCATAGTGTCTGTATATATGGCATTTTTTATTAACAAATCTTAAAGTTCATATGGAACCACGGAAGACCCTGAATAGCCAAAGAAATCTTGATTTTAAACTATATTACAAAGCTATAGTAATCAAAATAGTATAGTATTGGCATAAAAACAGAAACATAGACCAATACAACAGAACCTAGAGCTCAGATATAAATCCATGCAGATATGGTCAACTAATATTTGACAAGGCAGCAAAGACTATTCAATGAGAGAAAGAGTCTCTTCAATAAACAATGCAAGGAAAACAGAAAATTCACAATTAAAAGAATGAAACAGACCGCTATATTACACCATTCACAAAAATTAACTCAAAATAGATGTGAAACCATAAACTCCAAGAAGAAAATATAGAGGAAAAGCTCTATATATTGATATTGATATACTGATATTGGTCTTGGAAATGACTTTTTAGACATGACACCTAAAGCAAAAGTAACAACAAAAAGGGGTACTACATCAAACTAAAAAGTGTTTGCACAGCAAAAAAAAGACCAACAAAATGAAGAGGTAACCAAAGGATGAGAAATTATTAGCAAACCACATGTCTAATAAGAGTTTAACATCCAAGATATATAAAAAAATCATATAACTCAATAGGAAAAACAAACAAACAAACAAACAAGCTGATTTAAAGCAAGCAAAGAATGAATAGAGATTTTTCCAAAGAAGATATTCAAGTGGCCAAAGGTACATGAAAAGATGTTCAACATCACTAGTCATCAGGAAAGTGCAAATCAATTCCACAATAATGAGATATCTATCACCTCACGCATGTTAGAATGGCTATTAACAAAATTACAAGACATAAGCCCAGAAGTATGTGGAGAAAAGGAAACTCTACTACAGTTGGTGGGAATGTAAATAGCCATAGCTACCATGGAAAAATGATATAATGTTTCCTCAAAAGGAATTTTTTTTAAACTAGCATATGATCCAGCAATTCCACATCACAGTATATAGATGAGGAAATAAAGTCATATTCCAAAGAGATATCTACAACCCCATGTTCATTGCTGCTTTATTCACAATAGTCAAGACATGAAATCAATCTTAGTGTCCACTGCTATATGAATGGATAAAAAATGTGATGTATATTCATATTTACATATACATAATTGAGCTATAAAAAGAAACAAATCTTGCCATTTGCAACAACAAAGGGCACTCTGCTAAGGGATATAGGCCAGACAGAGAGACAAATACTTTATAGTCTTACTTCTACATAGAATTTTTTAAAACCATCTTCATAGATCCCTGGCCAGTGTGGCTCAGTTGATTGGAGTGTTGCCCCATAAACAAAAAGGTTGCAGATTCAATTTCCAGGGTCACATACCTGGGTTGTGGGTTCAATCCCCAGTGTAGGCACATATGATCTCTGGTCTAGGCACAGTCTGGGCACATACAGGAGGCAACCAGTAGATGTTTCTGTCTCCTGTCAATGTTTGTCTCTCTCCCTTAGTCTCTCTCTAAAAGCAATGAGGAAATGTCGTTGGGTGAAGATTAAAAAAAAGAACTTCATAGAAACAGAAAAGAGATTGGGGTTGCCAAAAGCAGGGGGTAGAGAGTCAGGGAATTCGTGAAGGTAGTCAAAATATACAAATATCCAGCTATAAGACAAATAAGTTATGGGAATATAATACATAGCATCATGACTATTATAGTTAACAATACCGTATTGTATATTTGAAGCTGCTAAAAGAGTATATCTTAAGAGCTCCACATAAGAAAAAATTCACAACCATGTAAGGTGATAAATGTTAACTACTGTGGTATTCATTATGCAATATATACATATATCAAATCATTATATTATATATCTAAATATGCATGTTTTTATGTCAATTATATCCAATTAAACTGGGGCAAGCCCACAGTTAACATCATACTCAATGGCAGAAAGTGAGATACTTTTTATCTAAGATCAGAAACAAAACAAGGATGCCCACTCTCATCATTTTTATTCAACATATTATTAGAGCTCCTAGCTAGAGCAATTAGGCAAGAAAAAGAAATAAAATGCATCCATATTGGAGAGGAAGGAGTTAACTATTACAATTTGTGGATGACAAAATATTATACAGCATATAGAAAACCCTAAGGACTGCACAAAAAATGGTTGGAATTAATAAACAAACTCAGTAAAGTTGTAGAGTACAAAATCAGTATACAAAGCTCTGGTGCATTTCTATACAATAATAATAAGCTATGAGAAATAAAAATTAAAAAAGCAATCCCACTTACAATTGCATCAAAAAGGATAAAATATCTAAGAATAAATTTAACCAAGGGGGGGAATGACCTGTCTACTGAAAACTAAAAGACATTAATAAATAAACTGAAGAAGGACAAATAAATGGAAAGATATTCTATGCTCTTGTTCAAAAGAACTTGTTTGGGTAAAACGTCCATAATACCCAAAGCAATCTACATATTCAATGAAACCCCTATCAAAATTCTAATGGCATTTTCACAGAAATAAAACAAACAATTCTAAAATTTGTATGGAACCACAAAGACCCTAAATAGCCAATCTTAAAAAATAACACAGCTGGAGATGCCATGTTTCTTAATTTCAAACAATATTACAAAGCTATAGCAATCAAAATAATATGGTATTGGCAAAAACACAGACACACAGCTCAATAGAACAGTATAAAGAGCCCAGAAATAAACCCATGCATATATGGTCAACTAGTTTATGACAAAACAGCCAAGAATATACAATTGGAAAAGAGAGTCTCTCCAATAAATGGTGTTGAGAAAACTGGACAGCCACATACAAAAGAATGAAACTGGACCACTATCTTAAACCATTTACAAAAATCAACTCAAAATGGATTAAAGACTTGAACACAAAACCTGAAACCATAAAACTCAGAAGAAAACACAAGTGATAAGCTTTCTGACATCAGTCTTAGTGATGATTTTCTGGATTTGACACCAAAACAAAGGCAACAAAAACAAAAATAAACAATTGGGAATACATAAAATGAAAATGCCTCTGTACACCGAAAGAGATCATCGACAAAGTTAAAGCAACCCACCAAATGGGAGATAATATTTGCAAATCATGTACCTGATAAGGGGTTAATATCCAAAATACATAAAGAACTCATACAACTCGAAAGGGAAAAAATCCAATTCAGAAATATACAGAGGATCTCAATAGATATTTTTCCAAAGAAAACAACCAAATGGCTAACAGGTACATGAAAAAATGCTCAATATCACTAATCATCAGAAAAATGCAAACCTAAACTACCATGACATACCACTGCACACTTACTAGGATGGCTACTAAAAAAAAAAAGAAATAACAAATGTTGGCGAGGATGTGGAGAAAAGGAAACCCATGTACACTGTTGATGGGATTGTAAATTGATACATCCACTATGAAAAACAGTATAAGAGGTTCCCCAAAAGTTAAAAATAGAAGGACCATATAATCCAGCGATTCCATTCTGGGCAGTTATCCAAAGAAAACAAAAACACTAATTCAAAAGATATATGTATCCAGACATTCATTCCAGCATTATTTACAATAGCTCAGCCACAAAAACAACCTAAGTGCCCATCAATAGATGAATGGATAAAGAAGATTAAGTATATTTACAGCATTTTCATATCATGAAATATTTTGAAACCATTTTTTAAAAGATTTTATTTATTTATTTTTAGAGAGAGGGGAAGGGAGGGAGAAAGAGAAGGAGAGAAACATCAATGTGTGGTTGCCTCTTGCACACCCCCTACTGGGGTCCTGGCCTACAACTCACACATATCCCCTGACTGGGAATTGAACGTGTGACCCTTTGGTTCACAGGCAAGCGCTCAATCCACTATTTTAAATGCTGTTCATTAAGAGTTTCAATAATTCACCAAAATGTTTATAATTATTTTAGGTGAAAAGGAAAAGCAAAATTACACATGTGTTGTAAACATAATAATATAATAATAAGCATACAAAAAAGGCTGGGAATGATACCAACAAGTCATTTTCACTATGTGTACATATATGCTCGTGCGCATACACAACACACACATATACACACACAGTGAAATATTATTCAGTCATAAAAAAGAAGAAAATTCTGTCATTTGCAACAACATGGATGGAACCTGAGGGCATTATGCTAAGTGAAACAGGTCAGACAGAGAAAGACAAATACCGTATGTTCTCACTTCTATGTAGAACCTAAGAAAACCAAAATCATAAAAACAGAAAATAGATTGGTGGTTGCAAGAGACAGGGCCTGGGTGACAGACAATGAGTGAAGGTGGAAAACAAAGTACACACTTTCAGTTATTTATTTTATAAGTCATAGGGATGTAAGTACAGCATGGTGACTTCCATGCCATGGTGACTATAGTTATTAATATATTATACATTTGAAAGTTGCTTAGAGAGTAGATCTTAAAAGTTCTCATCACAAAAAATGTAGCTATGTGTGATGATAGATGTTAACGAGACTTACTGTGGTCATCATTTCACAAAAATATAGGCAAATATCAAATCATTATGTTGTACACTTGAAACTAATAAAATGTTATATGTCAATCATATCCTAATGAAAGTTTTTTTTAATTGGGAAAATTTTAATAAAAATAAATAAATAAAATTTTTTTATTTCAAGTGGTATAGAATAATTTAGAACTGATCCATAAATAAAGATTACATGTTAACTGATAAGAATACTTACTAAACACTT
Source organism: Carollia perspicillata (assembly GCA_004027735.1). Taxonomy (NCBI): domain Eukaryota; kingdom Metazoa; phylum Chordata; class Mammalia; order Chiroptera; family Phyllostomidae; genus Carollia; species Carollia perspicillata. The sequence goes on along the minus strand of PVKM010025386.1, from coordinate 3,426 downwards.
ATTGAATATAAATGGGCAATGGAAGAAAACTAAAAAGAAAATAAATTAAATAAACTAGTTTTGAAACTTAATGATATTAAAATTTTAACAAATTCTATCTTGAAAATTAATTTAAAAATTTTCAAAATTAGATTAGTTAATGCTGCTGACGGCAGTTTAAAAATAGAAACTCCTCTTACCTGGAGAACATTATGCTAAGTGAAATAAGCCAGTAAGAGAAAGACAAATAGCATATAATTTCCCTCATTTGTGGAATCTAATGAACAAATTGAACTAACAAGCAAAATAGAGACAGACTCATAGGTAGAGAGCAGGCTGACAGCTCAAGAACGGGTGGGGGTATCGAGCAAAAAAGAAAAAGAAAAACGACTCAAACACCAAAAACTTTCATATACCTCTCTTAGGACAGAAATTGCTATAACTTTGAGAACCTACTTGTGGGACTCTATTTTAAGAACATTAGTCCAAATACAAGGATTTGTCTGCATTCCTATTTTATAAAAACAAGAAAATTGGAAAGATTCACAATTCCTAATAATAAAAGTGGTTAAGTTAGTGTATTATAGCATCTCCATATCTTGAAATATTTTGAAATGACTTTAAATACTATTCATTAAGAAATTTAATAATTCATCCCTGGACTTCTGATAAAGATGGAGGCATAGGTAAACACGCTTCACCTCCTCATGCAACCACAGAAAAATTACAACTAGACCTCAAAACAAAAAACATCCAGATGTGTCAGAAAACCGAGCTGTATGAAAGTCCAACAACCAAGGATTTAAAGAAGCCACATTCATCCAGACAGGTAGGAGGGGCAGAGACATGGAGATTGGTGGAGAGGCGGCGGCAGTGGTGGAACAGGCCATCCCACATTCAGGGATAAAAAACCAGGAGGCACACCTTGGGAGCAGGGACCCCAGCCCCAGGCCAGACCACACAGCACAGGGTTCTAGTGCCAGGAAGATAAATCCCCATAACATCTTGCTATAAAAACCAGTGGGGTTGGGGCAGCAGAAGAAACTGCTAGATTTTCAGGAGACTCTGCTTAAAGGGCCCACACAGACTTAGAACATATACAGCCACACCCTCTCTGGGATATAGCACAAGGACAACCAATGGAAGGTTACCAGTCACATACAGGGAGTAAAGGAGGTGACTAGAAATAGGGCAAGTGCTGGGCAAACCTCCAGAAGCCAGGCAGCAGCACTGCCCCTCTCTAAGCCCTCCCCCAGCACAGAGCCACAAAGCAGTTAAGTGGATTGCCCTGCCCTGGCTCTGCTGCACACAATTTACAGGTACGTTTTCTACAAGAGGACACACTACTAAGACAAATAGTCAAAGCAGCTCTACCTAATACACAGAAACAAACACAGGGAGGCTGCCAAACTAAAGAAACAAAGAAATATGGCCCAAACAAAAGAACATAACAAAACCCCAGAAAAAGAATGAAACAAAATGGAGATCACCAACCCATCAGATGCAGTTAAAAACACTAGCGATCAGGATGCTCAAGGAACCCATTGGCTACTGCAACACCGTAAAAAAGACCCACACAGAAATGAAGGCTGCATTAAGTGAAATAAAGAAAAGTCTACAGGGAACCAATAGTGAAGGGGATGATGCCAGGATTCAAATCAACAATTTGGAATATAAGGAAGAAATAAGCATTCAATCAGAACAGCAAGAAGAAAAAAAATTTTTTTAAGTGAGGATAGAGTAAGGAACCTCTGGGACATCTCCAAACGTACCAACATTCAAATCATAGGGATGCCAGAAGGAGAAGAGGAAGAGCAAGAAATTGAAAACTTATTTGAAAAAACTAATGAAAGAAAACTTCCCTAATTTGATGAAGGAAATACACATACAAGTCCAAGAAGCAAAGAGAGTCCAAAACAAGATGGACACAAAAAGGACCACATCAAGATACATCATAATTAAAATGCCAAAGGTTAAATATAAAAAGAGAATCTTAAAAGCAGCAAGAGAAAAGCAGATAGTTACCTACAAAGGAGTTTTCATAAGACTGTCAGCTGATTTCTCAAAAGAAATTCTGCAAGTTAGAAGAACTGGTAAGAAGTATTCAAAGTGATGAAAAGCAAGCACCTACAACCTATATTACTCTATCCAGCAAAGCTACCATTTCAAAGGGCAGATAAAGTGCTTCCCAGAGAAGATACGGCTAAAGGATTTCATCATTACTGAGCCATTATTACATGAAAGGTAAAGGGATTTATTTAAGGACTTCTTATAAAGAAAAAGAGGAAGATAAAAAACTATGAACATTAAAATGGCAATAAATCCATAACTATCAACTGAATCTAAAAAAAAAAAACTAACTAAGCAAACAAGCAGAACCAGAACAGGAACAGTATCACAGATATAGAGATCGTTGGGAGGGTTATCAGCTGGAAGCGGTAAGGAGGAGAATGGGGGAAAAGATACAGGGAATAAGAAGCATAATTTGTAGCTATAAACTAGACAGGGGGATATTAAGAATAGTACAGGAAATGAGGAAACCAAAGAACTAATATACACGACCCATGGACATGAGCTAGTGGGGAGAGAATGCTGGAGGCAATGGGGGTGCTGTGCAGTGGGGGTCGAAGGGGGAAAAGCTGGGACAACTGTAATAACATAATAAAATATATTTTAAAAAGAGAATTTCAATAATTCACCAAAATGTTTATAATTATATTATATGAAAAAGAAAGGCAAAATTACATATATGGTATGAGCATAATAATGTAAAATAAGCATAGAAAAAAAGGCAGGGAATGAGGCCAATGAGTGACTAAGACTAAGCAAATTTTTCTATTTTCTGATTTTTTTAAATATAATCCTTACTGTATTTCTTTCCATTACCATTTAGTCCCCTTATACCTCCCTCCCATCAGCAATCACCACACTGTTGTCCATTTTACATTTAAAATAAACCACACTCTACAACTGTAAAGGGGGGAAAACTGTATTCCATTTAAAAAGCTTCATACTCACATATACTCCTTCTCCCCTAAATACCAAATAATAGATAAGATTTACAACAATCTGTCAGAGAAACTGCAGGAGCTGGGAGCAGTCCAGGAGTAGGAGTTCGGCCATGAAAGGGTGCTGATAAAGGACACCCATTTCTGATTCACAGTCCTAGGAAGCCTCCAGAGGAAAACAGGCAGAGGCTGGAGGAGAGACATGGGGGTTCATGGATAGACCATGAAGACCAACTGGCACTGGCATCAGGAACCCAGACAAAAAGACTGAGGAATAGGACTGCAAACACTGGAAGAACCGAGAAACGTCCCACTGAACCAGACTTGGTCTAAGTGGGACAGTGAGCGCAAGTGCACAGGAAGTCCAGCAGGTGAGGGTGCGGCATCCGCACTCGGCCCCGGGCCAGGCCTCTCACCCACCAGGGGCGGGAAGCCCAAC
>PVKM010025385.1:0-19967 GCA_004027735.1 Carollia perspicillata | reverse complement strand
GGGAGAAATCATGCCATATACTTATAGAGTACTTCTGGCTATCTGGGTACAGTGCTTCTCATGGTAGGGACTTGCTTTTAGAGATAATTGATGGACTGAAGTCCTCCAGAGGAGGGCACAGCCACAGGGAAGAGGGGACTTGGAGATCCTGTCACTTGGGGAATGAGATTGTTGTGCTCAGAAAAGAGAAGGCAGGAGGGAGAAAGATAGTGAGGGAAAGGAGAATGAGGCCTGATAGCCATCTTCAAACACTGGTAGCTCCGTGGATTTAAAGGAGCAGGCTGCTAATCCACAGTCCAGAGGGCAGGACTAGGAGGTCGCACATGCGAACAGGTGGCAGAGTCTCCCTCTCTCAGAATGAAGGAGAGTTCTTAGGAGAGCTGTAGCACGTTGCCTTGTAAGGCGGTGCTCCTTGTCATTGAACTGTCCAAGTGGAAAAAGACCATCTTTGAGGGAAGTCAAAGAAGGGATTCCTTACATTATGTAGTGAGTGGGGCTGGATGGTGGCAATTCAGTCCCTTTTTAATACCAAGTGACTGTTTGCCTTTAGTATTTGTTATCGGGTGTTTACCACACACCCCTTGATGTTAGTTGCTGGAGGTACAGAGATAACTCACACAGTTTTTGTCTTCAATAAGTTGATAGTCTAATGGGGAGACTTTGTATATAGGCACATATATAAAAATAAAACATATGTAAAACTAAAAATAAAACCATGGTCTGATACACCTGCATTTTAAGCCCCTGCAAACTCTTAATACCTATGTGATCTGAGCTTTCTTAACCTTCGAAGTGTCTTAGCTTCTTTACCTGTAAGATATGGTGGTACTTACTTCATAGCCTCATTATGAGGATTAAACGAGATAATGTATGTAAAACACCTGTGTGTCCAGCACCTACTAGGCACTTAATTAGTTGTTATCAATGCTATTATTACTACTGTATCCATCATTCAGGAAATTAATGTTACAGGTGTTCTAAGAGATGTGTGTGCATGAGGCAGAGTTGGGGCCCAGGAATGAGAGTGTCCTCTCTGCCTGCAGAGGGGCGTGAAGTGAATGAGTATTTACCAGGCAGAAGAGGCAGGGATTGTAAGCAGAGGCATCCTGGCATATTCAGAAAGCTGAGGTGTGCTGGAATAATGCAGTATGACGTGAGTGTTTGGGAGGGAAGGCACTTCCTGAGGTTAAAAAGTTAAATAGGGTCATTTTATCATGTTGGCATATATGGGGCTGGCCAAAAAGTCCGTTTAGTTGTTTTCCATAAAATAAAAGACACATTTTTCATGTTCATCAATCGCTTTATTGATTGGGATATTATGAGTGTGTTGTCTGTCTCCCGTGTGGTGTAATGTTGATTGTTCTCAGTTAATGTCTCGATTTGATCGCTGTCAACTTCAACTGGCCTACCCGGCCCTGGAGCATCGTCCAGAGAGAAAGCTCCAGCACGAACTTCACAAACCGCTTTTGGCATGTTCAGTCAGTCACAGCCCTTCTCCATACACTGCACAAATCTCTTTTTGTGTTTCAGTGCTTTTTTACCTTTCTTGAAATAATAAGGCATAATATGCTAAAAATGTTGCATATTTTTTCCATCTTCTATATTAAAGTAGCTACACAATAATTCACCAATTTTGATAAGGTTTTTTTTTAATGCACTCTGACATGACAGCTGTCACAATACAATCTGACAAAATTGTTTTGAATGAAGTTGAAAACAAGTAGGCACTACTAGAGCCATCTTAAGAAAAAGCCAAACTTTTTGGTAACCCAATATTTTATGCTAAAGACTTTACACTGGAAAGTCATGGACGTTTTTTTGAGAAACATAGTCATTTTGTATTTTGTCTTACTTATATATCTTTTAAGTGGATTTTAAATACTACTAAATTAATGTAAATTTATTGTAAGAAAAAGAAATTCAAGTACAGAAACATATATCTTAAACTGAAACAGTACCCATTCCATCGGTGTAGATAAACTCCTGTTAAAAACGTACATGGGTGGGAAAGCAGGTTTATAGTAGTAAATACAAATGTGTAATATAATAATAAATAATGCAAGAGTAAACTCTGTTTCATGTACTCAATTATAAACCTGCTTTGCCCACTTCTGTGTATTTGTGTATGTGCATGTGTGTGTATATATATCTACATATGTACAGATATAAAGGTATCTGTACATTTTAATAGACATGGGATCATTACACAAACATGCACACACCGTTCTGCAACTCTCCATTTTCTCTTAAAGTATAGCTTTCACCGACAGTATTTACTTCACTGCTTACTATTCCATTGTATGGAACTGCCATTATTAACCATTTAGGTTTTTTCCTGTTTTTGCTGTTAAAAGATATTCTGTGATTAACTTCTGTACATAAGTCTTGGTATACTTATGTGAGTCTTACCAATGCTATACTTAGCATTTGCAAATTGCATAGTAGTAACTGTTGGGAGCCATATACCTGTTTATTACATAAAAAATGCCTAAAAAATGCCTAGATGTTCTCACAGTATCGGTACTTGCTGCCCTGCTCTAGAAAACTCTCAGCCTTTTGGTATGGAAGACTGGATGAGTGATGGTATTGAGACCTGAGAACGTGAACACTGAAGGAAGCACCCGTTTGAGGGAAGATGATGTTGAGTGTTGGGCTTGTGGAATTTGGGTTGTTACTGGCATGTCCAGGGAAGAGCTTCGTAGGCAGGAGCAGTTGGCTATGAGGGATGGGTGCTCAGACAGAACCCCGGGCCAGAAGAAGGAAGGGGAGGTCTTCTGTGTGGAGTTGGCCATGAGCCATGACACAGGTCAAGGTTGCTGAGAGTCAGCATGTAGAGGGAGCACAGCGGACAGCCAAGGATAGGACTTGGGAGTGCATCCCCTTTCAAAGATTGGGTAGAGTGTGTTATGGAGCCTGCAAGGAAAGAACACAATCAGAGAAGGGAAAACAGGGAAGGGCTTGCCCACAGAGGCCAAGACAGAAAGCAGGATTCGTGAAGAAGGTGCTCGGCACTTAGATGGTAGGGGTGTGCTACCATCTGAGAGGTGTGCCTGGCTACAGAGAGCTATTTCATTTGGCTGTTAGGAAGTCAGCATTGAGCAACTGCTAAATAAGGAAATAATTGTTAATGTTTTCTCTTCTTGGAGTGTTAAAAGAGCTACTTTAAGTAATTAATGTAATTTTTTAAAAGTTTATTCTTATAATGCTTATTTCTTTGGGAACAAAGAAAAAAGTATGATAATTAGCTTATGATTCTCTTTGTGGCCACATCTTTTTCTCCTTCATACTGGCTATTGTTTTATGGTTTTTCCTTTTATATACCTTATATTGTTGTATATCTAAGTAGGCAGATGCGGAGTTTGGTATTTAAAACATGGCGTCTAGGTCTGAAGCGATGATTAAATCACTCATTTAATAGCACACACTGTGCCACAGTACACAGGGTGCACATTGACTCACTGCTTCCCATGTCAGTGTGTGAAGGAGCATACATAGCGAGTGTGTTCAAACGGTGCTTTCTGGCCACCGTCCCCAGGGGTTCAGATCTTGTCGGCTGGGACAGGACCCAGAGATGTGCATTTTTGACAAAGATGCCAGACAATCTGATGCTAGGTGGTCCTGGACCACCCTTTGAGAAAGTAAAGTAGGTGTTACACAGGCAGGGTGCTGGTCCCAGGCCCACTGGTCTGGCTGGAAGTGGGAGAACTCACCTCGTGAGAGCCAGAGCAGTCCCTCCTCCACGGCAGCAGGAAGAGCCAGCTGGGCAGGGTCCGGACCACACAGGAGAGCTATGCAACAGCAAGATGCACCTGGAGACAGGGAGCAGCGGCCTCCCCTTAACCACACGTAGAAAAGTCCCGGGGCAGTAAATTTCTTCTGGCATCATTTTATGTATTCCGTGCCCCAGGTTTGTAGATGAGCTAATTGAATTAAAGTCATTTCCTTCTGCATCTTCCATTTAAAGAGGCAGTACCCTTTGGGTGACCCCTACCCTTTTATTTGACCTTTTTCCCTCCCTGCTTAGTTTATTACTTGGATTTGCACATGTCTTGGAGTCAGCGGGATTTTTTTCTTTACCAATTGATTTCTTTTGGATTCTTAACATCTTGGTCAATTCATTTATAGCTAATGATAGCCAAGGCAGAAATATCTGGGAATTAGTGATCACTTTTATAGAACTGGTCTGTCTTTCTTGGCATCCTTTTGTTTATAGCTATAATATACTGAGGAACATTAACTGTTGACAAAGTGAAAGGCCAAAGGGTGGTCATTTGTAGGACAGCAGGGTGGTGGCTGCCTGATTCCTTGGCATTTATGCCAGGATCCGGGCCAAATGTTCGCTGGTGCTAATGCCATTTAGAGGTTTTTCTTCTAGGAAAGGAAGTAAGATTGAGTTTATAAAGAAATAATATGTCTCCCCCGAGTTTCTCTCGCCAACTGAGCTATTTACAATGTGTGTTTGGAGTTTGTTGCAGGGACCACACTGGAGTAAAGACATTCTGGATTAGGATCATAAGGGGCTTCGGTGACCAAACTGAATTTATACTTAATATAGGTCAATAAAAAGCAGAAGTTCTTTCCTGAGTAACATCTGTGCTGAAAAGCTGCAGCACATTTTCTGAGACCAGAATCCAAAATAGATTGTTTATTGGAACCAATACATTATGCAGTTATTGGAACTGATATAAAGTACAGTCTATCAATGTACGTATGGACTTCTCCCCCCGCCAGGACCTAGAATGTTGCTTTTTATTAAAAGAAAAAAAAAAAAGAAACAGGAATAGAGGATACAACTTTATTTTAGATTACTCGTTTAATTGTCAGGGTGTTGCATTCGTTGGCTGTCAGATACTATATGAGATTCTCCACATTTTCATAAAGATATTGAGTAGAATTATAATTTCTTGAATTTTAATTTATATTTTGAAATAATTACCGTAATAATTATATGCTTATTAAATGTGGAATTAGTGTTTTTATTATTACGTGTTTGCTTTAGTAAAATAGAAAATAAAAATAAGCAAAAATGAGAAGGAATCCCCTATAATTCCATCCTCTCAATATAACACCCATTTTCATGATTTTGGTATATTCTAGAATTTTTTTCTATACATCTCATTTATGTATTTTTGCTTTTAAAACAAATGTAAGCTCAACGTGTAAGTATTTGTGTAATTAAAAAAAATTACTCTGTGTTAATATATGCTCCCTGTTTAGTGTTTCCTTACAACAAAAGCATAATACACTGAAGAGTCTCCTCCAGCTGCACAGTGGCCAGTCCTGGGCACACAGTCCTCCAGCCTCCTTTGCACAGCGCAGGCCGCGCTGCGCCCTTAGAGCTGGCAGCAGTGCTCGGGGGCGGGCGGGCAGGCCGGGGCTCTCTGCTCTTCCATTTAGTACTTTGCGATGATGGGAACATTTTTTTTTTCAAACCTGTAAGCCTCAGGTCTTCATTTGTAAAATAGGGATAATTCTGCCTCATAGGATTATTATTAAGATTACATACGATAATGTGGGTAAACAAGTTAGTACCAAACCCAAGCATACAGTAAAGTTTCAAAGAAGGTTAATTACATTATTATATCATACTAAATCAATGCATTATAGTTTCTGTTGTGTTTGTATTATGAAAATGGGGTCATAATATACATTTTATACAGTTATTTGCTTTCTTACCTAAGTAGAGATGCTTCCTCTTCAATGTGATTAAAACTACCTCCTTTTTTTAAAGATTGGTTAGTATTCCCTCGTGTGTATACATTGAACTTATTGAACCATTTCTATATTAACTAATAACTAGTTAGTCTCTAGTTTTTTAGTATTAAATAATGATTTTTAATATCATCATACAGAAGTTCTTGTACACTTTTTTCTGAAAGGTAGATCCTTAAAAGTACACCTTCTTTTTAATGCATATGTAGCATGTCATTGCATGTTTAAACCGTAATTTATTGGCCACCACACCATTTAGATTATCTTTAGTTCTTTATTATTATTATAAATACTGCGGTAATTAATATCTTTGAAGCTAAATCCGTGGTAGTTTTCCCAGGACAGTGCCTCTGAATGGCATTGCTGGCTTAGAAACCATGCGCACTGAAAGCCGTTGGTTTTCACTGACTGATCTCCCTGGAGAAAGGTTTGACCTGCTTACGCGATTACCAAAGTGACTACCAACTCACCTACCTTCACCACGAAATGATGGGTGTTCATATCGTTTTCTAAACCACTACCAGTTTGATGGGTGGGAAATGCCACTTTAGTTTCCTGTGTTTAAAGCTGCTGATGAGGTGTTATTTCTCCCACCTGTTGAAGGGTGACTTGCATTGTTTCGTTTACATGGCCTGTCTGCTTCTGCCCAGTCCTCCGTTCAGTGCTTGTCTGTCTTTGTTGCTTGTAAGAGTTCTTTATGTAGAAAAGATCTGAACCCGTTATGTTTACCCATTGTAGATGTTTCATCCCTTGTATGTCGTTTGCCTCTGGTTTCCATTTATCATTATTTTGATGTGCAAATGTTAATTTTATGTAATTAAATCTATCACTTTTTTTCTCTTGTGGCTTCTGGCTTTTGTGCAATGCTTAGGCTCTCCCACACAAAAGTTTTATAAATGTCTATATTTTTTAACATATTTATAATTTTATATTTTACATGTAAAATTTTTACTTACAGAAAATGGTATAAGGTGGAGATATATCCAGTTTTTAATTAGTCATTAAGCAGTGTTAAATGCCACATTCACAAATTTAAGAATTTGTGAAGTTCTGTTGCTGAACAAATCTTAATCTCCCTTATCCCTCCAAAATTCTATTAATTTTTTCATTGGAATTGTAACATATTTATAGATTAACTTGGTGGGGAATTGAGATATTTACCATATTCATCATTATTTATCTATGATTTTTTATGCCTCTCAGATTTTATAGTTTTCTTTAAATAGGTTATATACATTTACTGAATAAATTAATTTGGGGGTATTTAAAAAAATTGTTTTTTTAATTGTCCCTTTGGTGATTTTTTTAGGTAGCCAATCAAATAATGATGAGAGTATCTCCCCTTTTTTGGTATTTATAGCGATTATTTAATTTTTGGTGTAATTGCTTCACTGTTAAACTCTTCTCCATCTGTTTTTCTCACGCTAACTTTTCGCTCCATTCTGAAGGAGGTATGTTCTGTAGAGCCCTGATTTGATTTTATGCCATCTACTTTTCATTCTCATGACTTTCAGTGTTCTGTTCGAGCAGTATTTGCCTTCTGTACATTTTTCTTTAACCACTTTATCTGTTTCATGCGGTGTTTTCTTCTACTTACTCTCCTCATTCACCTGCTATTCATTGAGTCTATTGTGTACCATGTGTGCCCTTCCCACCTGCATGGGTCGAATGCACTGAGTGCAGTGAGTAGGGTGGGGGTGGGTGGGGCGTCAGCCCCTGCCATGTGGGCCTTCCTCTGATGAGAAGCTTATCACCTCCAAATTCTGCGGTGCATCTCTGTTACAAGTATATTCAACCTCATTTTCTTTCATGCTCCTTTTATTTCTTTGTTGTTGTAGAATCTTTTTTATAAGTCTTAACATTGGCCCATTTTACCTCTTTACCTTTATCCATTCCCAGATGAAGAGAAGACAATTCCAGACAGTAGTAAGTCCCTCAGAGAGTATAAGCTGTATGAGGACAGGGTGATTTGTCTGTTTGCACTGTTTTGTCCGTACCTGGAGTACCTGGAGTACCTGGAGCAGTGCCTGATACTTAATAGGTGCTTATTATGTGTTGACTGAATGAATGCCTGGTGGGATTTTTCTTCACCTAACAGTTTTTACTTGACATTCTTGGGCTTCTGTACTTGCAATTGAAGCTAAAAGATGGAAGCTATCAGCTTACATTACTGGCGTAACATTCCTGTGGCCTGAAGGAAATGAAAGTAGTGCCAGCTACTAGCAAAGCAACTTTTTCTCTCCGCGGTGTATTCACTGTCTTTTTGAAACCCCACAGAGCCAGTGTCCTACTTTCCGTACCTGGTTTTTGGTGTGGTCCGCCTGTGCTCTCAGAACACAGTGCCTGGGCCCAGCCGTGTCTCTGGCGCTGCTTCCTCCTGAGCTGGCAGGACCCCCTGCCGTGCCAGGCCTAGCGGCAGTGGGTGGCTTGCCGCTTGGACTAGGGCGTGCAGCAACGGTTCTGCGTTGTCCCACCGAGGATCATGGCGAGGTGAGAACCTGCTCTCTTTTTGGCGGGACCAGGCTTCCCTCCCTCCAGCTGCGATGCAGCTGCATCGGAAGACGCCTGCTCTGAGGGCGAAGGGATTGCCGTAGAGTGGGCCCATCACACTCACGGGCCACCCTGGGCTCTGCACCCGCCTTCTCGCCTCTTCACAGCAGGCGAGTGATGTGCACTGTCAGATAGCCTTGATTTCTCATATTTATCTATTTCTTTATTAGTTGATATTTAGGTAGTCTCATTTTTTTGCTATTCAAGTAATAAAAGTAGTAGTCAGCTCATGGCAGCTATTTTCAATTTAATGTCATCTGTACTGTATTCGACAAGCATTTTGGGGGGGGGTTAGTCTCCTCTACTTAATTTATTGCTGATGTAAGTTTTATTTTTATTTTTACTCTTCCATTTCAGTTGGTTTCTAGTGGGAGAGGGCCATGTACTTGAGACAGTGTTATAGATCAGATGAAAAATACATTTATCTCGGCTAATTCTGTTTTCTGACGATTTGCTTTAAATTCAGTTTGATGTTAATTGGATTGATTGTAAGTGTAAGGTGCTGTGGTAGATGCATGTAAAGGAATGGAAAGATAAAATTCATGAGGATAATAATCTCTTTAAAGAAGAGAAACAAAAAACAGCTTAAGAATGGGCTCAGCTGTACCTAACTGAAAACTTGAAGAGCAGTGACATAAACAAATAGAGGGTTTATTTTTCTCTTGTATCAAGGAGTCTGAAGTAGGAGTGCAGAGCTAGTGCTAAAGGATGGAGTCAACATCCCTAGTCCCTTCTGTGTGTTCTGTACTTACTAGCGAGTGGCTTCCGTTCTCCAGACCACAAGTGGGCTGCCACTGCCCCGTCTCCATGTTGTCTTCCAGGCAGAAAGAATGAAGAAGGGGGACACTGTGAAAAGGCAGAAACCTCTTCTCAAGAAATCACCCTTTTATTTGGGAAGGAAAGCTCTTGATAGGAACTTCTTTTATCTCATTGACCAGTACTGTACCTCATGGCTACCTCTAGAGCTGCAAGAGAGGTTGCCAAGTATGGCATAATTCTTACCTCTATCATTTCAAAAGTCAGAGCTCTAAAATCCAGCCTAGTTAACTCTCTGTGTCCTCACGGTGCCTACTGGGCTGTCTCCTTATGCATTGCATTCCTTTCTAGGAAAGGGATGTGAGGCTTCCCATCTCATCACTTCCCGCTTTTCCAAAGAAAATAAAACACTACCCCTCAGTCTGCTCTGAGACTACAGTCTCACATATGCACTTCATATATGGTATATTTAAATGAAGACTGATTCTCCAACTCGACATTTACTTTTCCAGGACTGGCTGTAGATAGATGTGTCCTGATCTGTTAATAGTTTTTCCCTATCATCTTGATAATCAAGTACACGTTTTGAGACTCCTAGTTTGTGTTGGGGACTGTTGGTACTGGATAATGCAACAGAGAAGAGCCAACTAGCTCAAGTATACGTCTGCGTTATACAAGTTTGGGCTGCTGGTGAGACTTCAGCTGAATGAGGAGACGAGCCAGGTGGTACCACGCACTGGCCTCTCAGACGTTGCCGCACCCCAGCAGTCCCGAGGGCCTGGCTGCTTGCTCAGCTTTCCTCTTCACCCCAGTGTCTACCACGGGCACAGAGAACTTCACTGTCTTCAGTGGCCCTAACACTTTATTTGCCATCCGAGATACTTGGAATGCTTGTTATAATGCAAATTTCTAGGCCTCATCTCCCTAAACTTTTTTGTTCAGGGTCTGGGCTGGGGTCTAGGAATCTGTTGTTTAACAGACCGTCTTGTTAGGAATGGTCCCAGAACACGCTTGGAGAAACTTCATATTTGGAGAACTCACTCAACACCGTCTGCTCTATCTGCTCCTCTCAGCAAACTACATTGCTCCCGGTCTCTAACAAAAGTAGAGGGAGTGCTCATCAAGTGGAAGATCCACAACTTCCTGCTGATGCAGTTGATCTGATTTCTCCCCTGTCATTGCTTCTACCTGTTTCCTCTCCCCTAACCTGCCATCAGCAGATGGCTCCGTCAGCGTGACTCTGGGAGTCCTCCTGGATTCTGCAAGTCCAAGCAGGTCTCCCTCCTCCACGGAGAGTGTGATATCGGAGTCTCTGAGGGGAGTATGGTTGCTTTTCCGTCAAGTCTGATGCGTCAGGTGCCTTGTTATCATTCTGGAGTGTTTCCAAGAGCTTGGTTTCCAGTTTGAAGCAAAGTATGCTAGTGCCTCACTTACTGAGATTAAGGAATGAAACACAGAAGAGAATTTTAAAAGAATGTTACAAGACTATCTCTGAAACTACTAACAAGTTCTTATTCAGTAGCTTTTTTTCTTTCTATCGTAAGAAGAGGGGTTGTGAATTTGGAGTAGAGAATGGAAAGGGGTTCTAACATATCAGTGTTTTGTGAAACAACGCAAGTGTGCATCTTTACCTTTATTTACACCTTGTTCCATCTTGTCTGCAGGGAGAGCGAAAGTTTATCTGGAACACTCTCTCACCCTGTGGCTTTTGTGCTCGCTGTGCCTTCTGCCCCTGACACTTACATCTCACCCTCTTCACTGCTCACCAGGCTGACTCCTGCTTATCCTTAGTCTCCAACGTTTATATCAGTTTGGGAAGCCTGCTAAGTTAGGAAGCTCTTCTGAATTCTGTGCAACATCCTTGACTCCATCCGCAGAAGTGCTGCGACATTGTGTCGTAATGTAATGCCAGCTGACTTGTCTGCATCATCACCACTGTGTGAGCACCAAGAAGGCAGGGACCACATCGCTTTGGGTGACTGTTGCATTCTCATGGCCTAGCTCATGCCTTGCACATAACAGATGCTCAGAAAGTAGAAGCTCAGTTGGATAAAAACCACAGTCATACCTCAGTACTTGTTGGCTTCAGAACTCATCACCCAATACTCGTCATATTTTGAAGAGAAAAAAATGTTTCAGCACTCAGCTTGCTTGGGACTAGTCACACTTGCTAGAACTTGTATGAGTCACAACACTGCCCGGCAAGAGAAAATGCTTCATGGTTCGGTACCGGTGAGTTTCTGTATTTGTCATGAGTTCTGGAGCAAACTAACAATGAGTACCGAGGTATCAACCGTGATGCCACTGTTTGCAGAATTTTGAACAGATTAGCCTTTTAATTATAAGTATTCAATTATAGTAAGTCCTCAGTTCGTGTCATCAATAGGTACTTGGAAACTGTGACTTTAAGCAAAACAGCATAACAAAACCAGTTTTCCTTTAGGCTAATTGATATAAACAAGAGTTAAGTTCTGGTCATAGAAATCACCAAACTTCGTAATGAAAACTGAAAACACTTCTAATATTAAACTTTGAAGTAAACATGAGCTATTTAAGCATACATACTAGATATATTTAAGTATACATGCTAGATATATTGCCTCAATACTAACATACATTAATAAAATATTCAGTGAAGTAAAATTAATATCTTTAATTTAAAAAAGAAAGATAATTATTTCCAACTCTCTTTATTCCACCACTTCAGGGTCCCAGTGGCCAGAGCATATCTGGGCAGCTGAGGGCACAAAGCAGGACCCCACCTGGAAAGGACGCCCTGCCATCGGAGGGCCACTCGCGTGCACGCACTCAGACTGGGGCAGTCGAGACACATGAGTTCGCCTCACGCTCACGTCTTTGGGATGTGGGAAGAAACGCATGCGTACATGGGAAGAACATGCAAACTCCACACAGACAGCGGCCCCTGCTCAAATTGATTTCTTTTTTCTGATCGACATTTTTTTTTAAATATATTTTATTTATTTATTTTTAGAGAGTGGGGAAGGGAAGGAGAAAGGGTGGGAGAGAAACATCAATGTGTGGTTGCCTCTCATGTGTCCCCCACTGGGGACCTGGCCTGCAACCCAGGCATGTGCCCTGACTAGGAATCGAACCAGCAACCCTTTGCTTCACAGGCCCGCACTCAATCCACTGAGCTACACCAGCCAGGGCTCTGATCGACATTTTAACGAAAGGCCATTGAATGACATGACCTGATCCAGTCAAAGACCTGCTGCATTTGGCTGTGCTACACCTTAGGGCGCTTAGTGGTAACTGGAAAGTATTGTTCCCCGTGACTCCACGCTGCTGTGCTTTGTAGTTCTGTCTGCTTCTTACAGCGTTGCTGTCACCTGTTGTCCTTGCGTCCTGAAGTTTTTTATCTGCTGCCTCGCTTCGTACTCAGCTTAAGCGGGGAATTGAAATGGCCCCGTGCGGTTCTCTGAAAGGTTTTTGAATTTGCAAAAGCTATACCCCTTGAAGCTCAGAGGGATCCTCAACAACTCGACTTTGTGAAAGTCTGTTGGGTCCTCACCCAGGAGATTTTATTTTTCAGATTAGTAGTGAGCATAAATGTTAGCAGTGAATCATCTGTTAGGTGTGGCAAACGGCGATTATTGATGGTCAGTTTTAGTTACAGGGACATCAACAGCATTCAGGGAGTTTTTCCAGGTGTTCATCATCTTAAAAGTAATTAAAAGATTTTCCTTACTAGAAGTTTTCTTGAATGTCTAGAATAATCACATACTCATAGTTATTATTGCATAACTATATTTGGTTTCTCAGAGTAAATGAAAGTACTCAGTGCAAAAGAAAATAATGATACATTAATACATGCATGCATTTATGTCCAGATACAAAGATGAGTGAGTGGGTTCATTGTCCTGACCTGCTACGTGTGCTGTATAAAATACTCAGATGTAGCTAAACACAAACTACTGTCAACATCAGGTGAATGCTTAATCTTAATTCTTTATTATTTTAAGTGTTTATCATAAAATACCTGCTCTCTGGACAGTGGCACAATTTTGATAAGAACCTGAGAAAAGTCTTCATTATTAGTAAAAACTGCACAACTGAAAATTCCTTTTTGCCAAACTTATTTTTCCAAAGGCATGTTTCCGCTTCTTAAATGTTTGATAGGCATCAGTTTTATAGAAAAATTTTTTAGCTAATGACACAGGATATAAAGTGCTCATTGTCAAGTATATGGAGAAGGAATGTTTCTTTATTTAGAAGGGGAAAAATTAAAAATAGGATGACAAAGTAGAAAAGCTTAAAAGCAATGGAAAAACTAGTTGAAAGAACAATCTTAGGCTTTCCTTCAGTGTTGCATAATTAACTTATCTATCAACTGATTTTATTTATGTACTTAAACAGATATGATGGATATTTTATTTCCCTTTTCTGAGTGTTGACTATAAATGCAAACCAAATGGTTCCTGGTTAATTGCCTTGGTGATCATACTTAAATGTTCCATTTTGGTAGTAGGGTCACTCAGTAAATTGGAAGTTATGGCTTTTAATTTGGTCTTAGAATTTTTCAGACCAGCTTTGGTCATTAACTATATGAAAAGAAGAAAGAGGAAAACAGGAAGACACCCTAAGTTCTTAGTTTTGCAGCTGTGTTATTTAAGAAATCTATAAAGTCTTATCTTTTAACTAGAAGTGGTTATGGTTTGTAATCAGTTGCCTCTGATTGATATTCTTTAATGTGGCTGAGGAAAAAAATACCGCATCTCTCATCAATTGACTTTTCATCTGAACTTAACAGTAGGCGTCAGAATCACCACCTTCTTTGATATACGTGTTGGTAAGATGCCTGTTTCGGGAGGCTCACAGAGCACTGCCAAGCCATGGAGCCTCAAACACTCAAAGCAGAAATTGAACTATTTGAAGCTTAAGGTGTTAATAGAAATGAAGAGAAAGGAGGAAATCATATGTACAGCTATGAAGTAAAAAATACGTGCTCATTTGAAAACCAGAAGAGACTTAATTCCTGCCTCTTATATTATATAATTTTAAACTTTGAGATCAACTAAAAAAGCCTATCCCTTGCTTGGACACATTTGTAAACAAAAGCATGCACAAATTTATTAACTGCTTACTCTCTATCAGCTTTGTACACAAAAGAGCCTTAGAATACCTCTCAGGTTAGTAGGATTTAAAATACAGTATTGCATTATATCCACTATCAAGGATAATGAGATATATCACAAGGATAATTTAAAACCTACAGAGAATCAAAATCATTTAGCCAGTGGTTTTAATCTTTCTGCCACATCTTTTATCAGAGTTGATAACTACCCCAATTGATTGGAGTTTTGTTTTTTACTTAATTCATTTGGGGCCAGGCTTTAAAAATAGGCATTAAAAGACAGAGATAGAAGCAGGTTGTAGATGAACAGTTTTTAAATATAATCCTTATACTTATTGTTAATTGATGATCTCAGAAAGGAAAGAAAGTGCCTCCATTATGCTTGTGCTCAGAGATCAATAGTTCTCAAAGTGTGGAGCATTTTTAAAAAATGTATATTCCTGAGCACTTTTATAGGTCCTCCCCCATGCAGTAGGGCCAGGATTTGGCAGCCGGTGCTGAAAGAAAACCCTCTAGTACGTCCTCACCCTGGGACTGTGCCTGTGGCAGCTGTCACTCAACAACACATGAAGAAAAAAGTGTATTCTTTTTTTTTCTTAATTGTTGTTCAAGGACAGTTTTCTATTGTTTACTCCCATCCTAGTCCACCCCCCCAATGCTCCCCACCTCCCTCCCATTACCACCCCCCTTAGCTTTTGTCCATGTGTCCTTTATACTTGTTCCTATAATCCCCTCCCTTTTTTCCTGAAATTCCCTCCCCTCTCCCCTCTGGTTACTGCCATCCCATTTTCTATTTTAATGTCTTTGGTTGTATTTTGTTTGCTTGTTTGTTTAGTTGCTTAGGTTCCTGTTAAAGATGAGATCATATGGTATTTATCTTTTACCGCCTGGCTTATTTCACTCAGCATAATGCTTTCCAGTTCCATCCATGCCGTTGCAAAGGGTAGGAGCTCCTTCTTTATTTCTGCTGCATAGAATTCCATTATGTAAATGTTACATAGTTTTTTGATCCATTCATTTACTGATGGGCACCTAGGTTGCTTCCAGCACTTGGCTATTGTAAATTGTGCTGCTATGAACATTGGGGTGCATAGGTTCTTTTGGATTGGTGTTTCAGGGTTCTTGGGATATAATCCTAGCAGTGGAATTGCTGGATCAAAAGGCAGATCCATTTTTAGTTTTCTTAGAAAATTCCATACTGTTTTCCATAGTGGTTGTACCAGTCTGCATTCCCACCAGCAGTGCACTAGGGTTCCCTTTTCTCCACAACCTCTCCAACACTTGTTGTTTGTTGCTTTGTTTGTGATGGCCATTCTTAAAAAAGTGTATTCTTGATAAAACTGCTTCCTCAGAAAAACCTCCCACATACTGGGCAAGATGCAAAAACCTTCCAAGCGGTGCACTGCTGCTCGGTAAAGTGTACTGTGTTGTGAGAACTGGGGAGGCTGGTCAACATGCACTCCAGGCCCCACACAGCCTGGGTTCAGGGTGGGTGACAAAGCCCGCAGGTGCAGAAGCATCAGCCTGGGCAGTGAGGCTCCTCCCCGCCTCCTGTGCTTCTCTCGTCTCTGTGACTCACAATCCCCCCTAAGTCCTGTGGTGGGAGGAACCTTTTCCCGGGCTGTGTGCAGACATACAGTGTTGCTAAAACTTCAGTGGCCTGGTTTTTGATTTTGCAATCAGCAATGCGTGTGTGTGTGTGTGTGTGTGTGTGTGTGTATCCTCCCTTCATTTAGTGGCATTTTCTTCTGAGAATGAGTCTTTGGGATACTTGCTAAAAGGACGCCTGTAAAACAGAGAGCCCGACATTGTGCGTACACCGTGTGGCTCCTGAGGAGACCCTGGACTGAGTTCACTGCCACTGATGCGCACGTGGGTGTCCACATACAAATCAAACGTTAATACCCACTTTGCTCGCCTTGCTGTTGGTTGTGGAGCAGGGTTCTTCAAGGTTTGTCAGTCATGCACTTGGTCAGTAAAAAGTTTTACGTGCACGTGCATTTATAATATTTATACTATTGTGTATAAATGTCATACCTAAGACAGTGTGTAGTTATTTATAAATAAAATTTGTTTACTCCCATACCTATGTATTATATTCATTTTAAGATATGCCAACTGAGTGTTTTTGAAGAAAGAATTAAAAAGTCAGATGTAAGTGAAAGGTTTCATATTTTCTTCTCATACCCCCAAGGTATCCACACCATTTTGAAGTGCAGTGTTTCTGAGATTTAAATAAAAGTAAAACCACTGTGGCATTGTAAAGTGCTTCACAAATGTATGTTTGTTTCTATTTATCTTTATTTTTTATTGTCATCTTGACTCCACATTTATTAAGAACTACTTTCCAGTCACGCCCCCAGAATGTGTGGCACAGAGCACAGAGGTGTGTGGCACTTTTATGAAATGTTTTGTTTCTTGAACCTCCTTTACGTACCACTTTTAGGTCTAAGCTTAGTAGCCAGAGAAATATGTCATCTGAGTTCTAGGAAGCACATTTTAATAATTACCATTAAATTACGCCATTTAATAAGCCCTTACCATTACGAGGCATTGTGCTGAGTGCTTTTGTTAATACTGAGAAACTGGCGTGTCTCTAAAAGGTGTCCCTTGGCGTGGCAAGAGTGCGAAGTCAAGGGTGGTGGGTCACCAGGGACACTGAGCTTGGAGATGCACGGGCTGTGGGCCTGTTCCGTTTACATGATTGAAGGGCTGTGCTGAGCAAAAATTAATTGACTGTTGCCCAAAACAACAGAAATTACATCAGCAGGTGGGTCTTTCCAGAAGGTTGATTTGACTTGGTTTGAAGGAGAACTTGCCTACAGCTGGAATTCTTCTATACAAAGAGTTTGCCAAAGGAGAATAAATTCCTGTCACCGGATTTGGGGATAGCATCCATCTGCAATGTTAATTTAGGACAGAGATTAGACTAGTTAACCCTAAATTCCCTTTTAAGATTTTATTATTTTTGAGTTACTGAATTATGTTTAGCTCCTTTGCTGCAGTTGCATATATTTACTTATACAATGCCACCAACTTCCAAATGCGCACCTACACCCCTGTAGGCACTGTTAGTTCTCTGTTACTGCAATACATGTTACCACACACTTAGCAGCTTAAAACAACGCAATGTTGCTATTTCAGAAGTCCAGGCAGGGCCTGGCTGGATTCCCTGCTGAGTCTTATCAGCCTGAAATCAGTGTGTTTGCTTAGGGCTGTGGTTCTCGTTGGGGCTCGAGGTCCCCTGTCAGGCTCACTGGTGGTTGGCAGAGTCCATTCCTGTCCCTCTCTGGACTGAGGTCCTGCTTCCCTTCCAGCAGCCAGCTGTGGACTGCTCTGCTCCTGGAGGCCTCCGTAGTTCTGCCACGAGGCCCTCGTGGGCAGTTCACATTAGGGATGCTTGCCTCCTTCCAGGTCAGTTGGACTTGCCTAATTGTGACTACTTCAAAATAATTTTTTAAAACTGTACAGAGCAAATATAAGGACTCCCTAGAGAAAGTCAGCAAACAAGGCACGGAATTTTTTGAATGTGGTTAGTGGTGGGATGTAGAAGGCGGTGGGCCTGGCCCACGTTAGGCCAGGGCTTGTAGTTCAGGAGAGATCGATTGGTAAGGCTAGGGCGGTGAAAACTTGGGGCCCAGAGTCGGGATGACCCTTATCTCTAAACACGGTCACAGGCTGTTCGTGAATCTGCGTGGGGTGCGTGTGGACCTGCTGGACACCCCACCAGCAGCAGGGTGGCAATGGGGCAGTCAGTGCTGGACGGGAAGATTACTCTTCCTAGGCCTCCAGAGTCACCCGTGGGCCTGCAGACAGTGCCTCTGGGCCTCAGCTTGGATGGGTCATGCTTCATTAGCAGCATTGATTTTATGTTTATTTGTGAAGGGACAGAATATGAGATCACCAAATAAAATATAATTTCAAGCGTTATTAATGAAAGAACGTATTACCCTCATTTTAATGAGATTCTGGTGGTGTAAAATGATTCCTTGTAATGAACCTCAGGAAATCAATGAAAAGTTGAATTACAGTTGTGGCAGTGCTGTGTGGGAGCCTTGCTTTGGTCAGTTCTGCTCGCACCCCGCATCAGACCTCTGCCTTTCTCTTTCTCTAAGGCAGTTGTTTTGATGAAGTAAGTATACATACATACTTTGTGAGCTTTTGATCTTTTGGGGAAATGTGCTCAAGATTCAAATTTTCTCTGCTATAATAATGACCCTTATCATTTTTAATGTGCATTACCATTCACAATTCGTACATTTTTATATTAGGTAGTATTTCTGTTTCACAAATTTAGTCATTGTTAGGTCTTACTTTTTCCCTTTCTCAGTTTTTTGCAAACCACTTTCTATCTCTCAACTTGTCAGTTGACCCCATTAGTTAAAAATTTAATGTGTTTTCTGTATGGTTCATCGCTCATTGAAGCCCTAAGGTGAGTAAAAAGGAAAACAAGATACTTCTCCTCTGAGTTAACACTTTTACTTTCATGTAACTACATACTCTTTGATTTTAAATTTCTTTTTACACTTTTATTTTGATAGTTCAATGGTGATGGTGCTTTCTTCTCCACTGTGGTGGTGATTGATTTTTCTTACTTGTTTATAAGGCCCAATACAAAATATTGATATGGCTATTTAGAGATACCTAAGGTAGTTCTTTATTTTGGTGACTCTAGCTTTTGCAAATTACATATTGAGAAGAGATTTTCTATGCTCTTATAGCCACCAGAGATGTTTATGAGCCGTCTACTTTCGATTTAAGGTTCAAGGCCTTAAAATAGTCATGAGTTATTCTGAATGATTTATTCTATAATAAAAGCAATGTACTTAGCTCCTTTGGAGAGGGAATACCACTCAGTCTCTTTTCCCTTGGATTCTCCCTTCGACATCTCAGCCTTTCTTCCTGGGTGGCAGCATTCCTCTAGTACAGTTGAGAAGCAGCCTGGGTGTTGGGGCTTTGCTTCCAGTCCTGGCTTGCTGCAGCACACAGGGCCCCGTGCAAGGAGTCGCCCAGCCCGCCTGGAGAGCTGGTGAGCGGTGCAAAACGAGATGACCCTCACTGTGGAACGCCAGCCTGTCCGTGAGGCTTTGCCGTTCATGGTGTGGTAGCTGTAAAACATGAAAAGCCTACTCCAAGAACGGTGCTATTTGAGCATCCTGAAAGGAGTTCTGTTTGCTCTGAAAACGTGGCGCTTTTCTTGATGGTCACTAACTGTGCACATGTATGGCTGTTATACGAGAGGCTGTTCTTTTCCCGTCTCGGGTAAAATATCCTTTTACATGCACCTGCAACTGCTGTTCTCAAAGCGTGGAATCACTGTGGCATTTTCTTTTAGGCATAAGTCGTTAGAGAATTCGAGAGCTAAAAATTTCCTCAGACTGTTTCCTTTGAAATAGTGTGCAGTCTTGGATTGCCGCCCTGGGTCCATGGGGGTTTGCTGCCGTTCTGTTCCCAGGTGAAGTCGCCGTGTTCTGACTTGGGCACCGAAGTGGGCGGGGCAGGCGCAGGAAGGGAGAGGGGCCAGCGCGTGCGTCCCAGCCTAAGCCAGCGCCCTGTTCTCCTCAGTGTCTCTGTGACTTCCAGTAAGCCTCCCCTTTGCCTTTAGCTGCCGGTCTTCTGCTCGTTGTCGTATTCCAAGTCGGTTTTCTTATTCCTGGACCTTGTTCAGTCTGCTTAGACCTTACCCCATCCTCTTTTCTGGAGGTAGATATCCCCCTGGGAGATTCTGATGCACTCCACGTGTGGGGGCTTCCAGGCTAAAGGAAGGACCCCTTGGCCAAATACACACTCTCCAGAAAATTCTGGTGTAGGTGGAAAATCCACGTATGTCTTTAAGTCACCTTTGCAAATTACC
>PVKM010025384.1:6149-20065 GCA_004027735.1 Carollia perspicillata | reverse complement strand
CTTCCAGGTAGAGAAGAAAAAGAATTTTTCTTGGACCTTTTCTCTGTTGTTTGTTTTCATCACTTCGTGGAAGGAAAAGTCCACCCAGTTAAAGCCAATTCTTAAATCATTTATTTGACTTTTCAAAGAAGCAGAGGTGACCCAGAGGACTATGACACACAGTTCCTGCTTCTCAGACAGTATAATACTCGAGGGGATGAAAGACATCCACACTTTATTTCAGTACAAGGAAATGTGTGATAATTGAGAGGCACAGATCTTATTTTTTTAAGTTCTATGTTTGAGTATTTTTTAATATTTTACATTTATTTTCAGAGAGGGGATGGAGGGAGAAAGAGGAGGAGAGAAACATCAATGTGTGGTTGCCTCTCACACACTCCTTACCGGGGACCTGGCCTGGAACCCAGGCATGTGCCCTAGACTGAGAATTGAACCAGCGATAGTCTAGTTTGCAGGCTGGCACTCAATCCAATGAGCCACACCAGCCAGAGCACAGATGTTTAGTAGCATAAAAATGGCTAGAAAAGAGAAACCACTTCTCCAAGAGTGAACATGAAAGTCTTCCTTAAGAGCCTGGGAAATGAGCTGGCCTTGACAGGAAAGGTAGCACAGGACAAATGAATGGGTGCTCCACGTGTGGTGACAGCAGCATGGGAAGGACCATGGTAAAGATGTGGCAATGGGTTGAGAGTTTTTATGGGGAACTCAGAAACAATCCAGGAAGGGAGGTGGGGATGGACTGTGGAAGGCCTTGAATGCTGGTTAACAAACTTGAGCCCAATATTGTAAGTGCTAGGGTTGCTCTGCAGGGGACTCAGTAAAAGAACAGCATTATGAAAGAAGCTTACTAGAAAAACCAAGTGTATCAGGAAGATTTTTGGCTAAACTGGACAAAAATGGGGAAACACTAAAGACAAGGAGCCCATACAATGAACTGAAATCATTGAGAAGGAAGATAACGAAGGTCTGAGATGATCATAGAAGCTGTAGGACGAACGCGCCACAGAGTGGGAGGTTGTTGACAGACAAGAGTAGAAGGCCAAAGAAATGTCCTGGGGAATCCCAGTGGGAGTCAGGAGCACTAACTGACAGAATGATAAGAAAGGAAGGTGAAAAGGAAATTAGGAAAGTAGAAATCTAAAAGAGAATTAAAAAGTCCCTCAATGTTTTTAACTTAGCTCTTAGACTTTCCTCCAGACCTCTTCATCTTTTATGCCATTTGTCCCAGTGTGGGCCTAATAAGCACATCCTCTCAGGGCACAGGGTTTTAGAGGGACTGACACCCCCATCTCCACAAGGAAGACACATTATTAATCCTAATTTTAGCTTCAGCTTGACTCCACAGAACACTTTACCAACTGTACAAACATCTGGAGTGGTCAAAGGATGACTCAAATGTGGGATAGACACTTGGCTAAATTCCTCTCTTGTATAGAAGTGACTTGGTCCCCACAATGTAAGACTAAATTACACAAGAAGGCTTTCTTCCAAGGAAGGTGGACTGTGTCACTACATTTAACTTTGTAATATATTAATATATTATATAAATTACCTGGTAGCAGTTAATTATTTTATATTTAATAGTATAACTCATATTGGCCTGGAAGTAAAATTTTTGCAAATTTTGCTTATTTTTAACATTTATTTTGCTGGTTAAAAATGCATTACTTCTTTAAAATTTCAGTATTTTATAATATCTCATTAAGTGAATTAATAGCACAATTCTTTCCAGGAAGGATTCTTTCCAAACATCCTCAGTATAGGCTTCTCCAGGTAGTCAAAGGCAATTTTTCAGTTAACATATATTAAGTTATTTAATTCATTTACAAATAAATCTTTATTAAGCACCCATTATGTATCAGACACTATGCTCTCTTTGTGGAGAAGCAAAGATATTTGAGATACAGAATCCATTCTATTTTTTTTAAAGATTTTATTTATTTATTTTTAGAGAGAAGGGAAGGGAGGGAGAAAGAGAGAGAGAAACATCAATGTGTGGTTGCCTCTCACATGGCCCCCACTGGGGACCTGGCCTGCAACCCAGGCATGTGCCCTGACTGGGAATCGAACTGGCGACCCTGTGGTTTGCAGCCTGAGCTCAATCCACTGAGCTACACCAGCCAGGGCAGGATCCATTCTAAAGAGGTTTATAAACCAGTGTGCAGATGGTCACAGGTAACTAACATTGGGTTTGACCCAAAATCTGATTCTGCCATAAATGTACTCCACAATTCTGTGCTTCATAGCAGAGGGTTGCAGCTAGCACAAGAATACTGTGCATTCCCTCATTGGCCTGCTTTAAAAAATTTTAAAGTGATTTAAAATTTTTAATGTCATTTAAGTGGATTCCTTCATTGGGCTGCTTTAAGGGAATTTAAAGACTATCTCCAAAGTGTGCATCTAAAGTAATAAATTAATTTAAAACACACATACAAAATATAAACAGTTAAGTGAATGGCTTCCATACAAGAGTAACTGTATGAGACTACATGTAGATTTCAGACATGTACCACTGTGCCATATCTTTATCAAATTTCTCTTTTGCAGTAACCTTCAGTGTCACTGAACCTTCAGAAGGTTCAGTGAACCTTCTGCTCACAAAAGAAACTCCATCTCATTTCTTATAATGAAAGGGTGATCTTCTTTGATCCTAATATATTTTATGCAGTAATGGAAAAATCACCATTTTAGTCATTTAAAGTGTACAATTCAGTGGCATTTGAAATAGTTGGTGTTGTGCAATTATCACCACTATCAAGGCTTTAGAACATTTTTATCACCCCAAAGAGAAGCCCCAACCCCATTAAATTATCACTGCCCATTCTCCCTTTCTTCCAGTCCCTGGAAACTATTCATCATGATTTACACATTCTGGGCAGTTTATGCAAACAATATCATACAATATGTAATCTTCTGTAGCTGATTTCTTTTACTTAGCATAATGTTTTTGAGGCTCATCTATGTTGTAGAATGTGCTAGTACATCATTCTTTTATGGTTGAATAATATTCCATTATATGATTTACCACACTTCCTTTATCTGTTTATCAGTTGACAGACATGTAGGTTGTTTCCATTTTTGCTTACAATGAATAGTGCTGCTATAAACATTCATGTACAAGTTTTTTGTGGACACACATTTCCATTTCACTTGGATATTTACCTGAAATGGAATTGTTGGGTCAGTGGCCACCATGTTTAACCTTTTGAAGAACTGCTGGACTATTTTTAAAGCAGCCACATGATTTTACATTCCCACTGGCAATATATAAAGGTTTTGATTTTTCCATATCCTTGCCAGCACCTACTTTTCTTTCTTTTTTTTTTTAATTCTAATCACCCTGGTAGTTATAGAGTGATATCATTATATTTTTTATTTGCAATTCCCTGATGACTACTGATGTTGAGCATTTTTTCATGTAATTATTGGTCATTTACAAATCTGTGAATAAAATTTATTCAAATTATTTGCCCATTTTTTTTCATTAACTGCTTTTTTATTTGTTAAATTTTAAGAATTCTGTATATATTCTGGACACAAGTTTCTTATTGGGTGTATGATTTGCAAATATTTTATCACATTGTGTATGTTGACTTTTCTGTCTCGATACTGTCATTTGAAGCAGAAAAGTTTTTAATTTTGATGAAGTACAAGTTATCTATTTTTCCTTTCATTGCTTATGCTTTTGATATCTTATCCAAGAAATTCAGGATCATGAAGATTAGTTCCTCTGTGGTTTTCTAAAAAAATCATAGTTTTATAGTTTTATGTGCATATAGATTTTATAGTTTTAGATCTCATATTTAAATATCAGATCAATTCTTACTTAATTCTTACTTTTTTGTACATTGTGTGAGGTAGAGGTCCAAATTATCTTTTGCAGTTAAATATTGAAAAAAGTATTCTTTTCCCATTGAATGGCCTCAGCACTCTTGTCAAAAATCAAGTGACCAAGAACGTATGGATTATTCTGGATTCTCAATTCTATCCTATGCTCTACATATTTATCTTTATGCTAGGACCACAATTTTAATTACTGTCATTTTGTAATAAGTTTTGAAATAGGGAAGTACTGAGTGCTCCAACATGATTCTTCTTTCTCAAAATTTTTTGCCCATTCTGGGCTCATTGCTATTCTCTACAACTTTTAAAATCAGCTTTTCCATTTCTGCGAATAAAGATTGTTGGGATTTGATGAGGATCACATTGAATCTATAGATCACTTTGGGAACTATTGCCATTTTAACAATATTGTACATTCCAGTCCTTGAACATAGGGCATCTTTCTATTTATTTACATCTTTAATTTCTTTCAGCTACATTTTATTCAGTGTATAAGTCTTGTACCCTCTAGGTTAAATTTATTCTTAAGTGCTTTATCATTTCAATGTTATTCTAAATGGAGTTTCACTACAAACATAACTTCAAGGAATTATTATTAGTAAAAGTCAAAGACAAAAAAGTGGAAGAAAAAATAAAAGAAAAAGAAAACAAGGACAGAGAATAAAAAGCTGTCTACTGTTATTGGTATTCAGTTTGAAATTTTTCCCACATTTCAGTAATCTACTTTGGACTTACCAAATAAAGTGTATTCTCTCTTACAGCAAAACAATAACTTTTTAATCTGTGTATTGATTTTAGAGGGAGAGGAATGGGGAGAGAGAGAGAGAAAGACAGAAAGACAGAAACATCTATGTGAGAGAGAAACATCTTGGTTGTCTCCCATATGCACCCCAACTAGAAATTGAACCCTCAACATTTTGGTTTATGGGATGAGGCTCCAACCAACTGAACCACATCATCCAGGGCAAAAATAATAAATTCTATTATATTTTCTACTCTTCTCTAATTCATGCACCCCAAAACACACACACACACCTAAACATACATATACATTTGTGCACTTTACAGTCTGTGAGGGGTGGCAGTGTTCTAATGACTTATATAAGTTCACTATCTAATGTAATTATTTGAGAACCTGGGTTTTCCTTTTCCTTGAAACATAATGAGAAAAACATTAGGTAGTCTCAGTATAAAAGAACTCACCTGTCACATAAAGAGTTATTGAGAAGCTTTCAAGGAGTCCAGACAAAACATTTGCAGAACAGCGGTATGACCCATTGTCACTAGCTTGTGCTTGATCAAAATACAGAAGATAAACCCTAGTATTTTTCCTTTCATCCCACTTCATTTTTGTATGAGGTGTTTGCCCAAGAGGTGGACACTTTTCTCCTTCAATCTTGCACCAGGTTGCATTTTGTACGTTAGCACAGATATCCACAGGACACTCCAGGTGAAATGATTTCCCTCTAAAGGCTTCATATACAGAATCTCTCTCAATATGAATATGTGGATCACATGATTTTTCCCCTGAAAGATGAAAACAAAATTAAAATCGAATCTGTTGTGGAAGGACCAGATATTTATCACTTCAACAGTTTTTGCCAAATATTTCTCCAGTGTGATTCTATAATTTTTTGAGATAATATTTTCCAGTACTTAAGCCTCACTATCAGAGTATGTGGCATGTGGTAAGCACATAATAAAATTTGTTGAAAAAAAAAACAAATAAACCATTTCATTTGTTCAATAATATCATAAATTTCCAAAATACTATAGAATTCCAAAAAAAATTTGTTATGTAATTATATTTCAGTTTAGTTTTACTTATTTTATGATTTTGTAGCTACTTTAACAGGTAGTAAATAATAACAACATCTTTTATCGATCACTTATTAAATTCCAAAGGCTCTCTGAAATGCACAAGTACTTTAATTCATTTAATCCTCACAACAAAAATAATATATGACAGTGATTTTCAACTGGTGTGCCATAAGAGGCAAACTGGTGTGCAGCACTAATTTTAAACACATAATACCTGACTGTTTAATTAAGGGCACTGACTTCTTTTCCCTTATGTTGTCAAATTTAAAAAATGATAACATCCAATATTCAGCAGCCATTGGTGTGAATGAATCAAAATTATACCTATTTTTGTCAGATAGGCAAAAATATATATTGTGGTGTGCTGCAGAATTTTAGTAATTAGTTTATGTGCACTGTGAGATGAAACAGGTTGAAATTCCTGATATATGTTTTTTATTTATATTTTATTCATTGTACTATTACAGTTGTCCTGATTTTTTCCCCCTTGGTCCCCTCCCACCTTGCATCCCCCATTCCCTCAGACAATCCGTACACCTTTGTTCAGGTCCATCAGTGATGCATTAATAAGTTTTTTGGCTACTCTATTTCCTACACTGTACTTAACATCCCCATGGCTATTCTGCAACTACCAACTTGTACTTCTTAATCCCTTCACCTCTTCACCCATTCCTTTCCATTCCTCTCCCAACGGGCAACCATCAAAATACTCTCCACATCCATGTGGAGAGTATTTTCTTATGGCTTGCTTAGTTTGCTTTCAGATTCAATTGTTGATAGATATGTATTTATTGCCATTTTATTGTTCTTATTTTTTTTAATAAGTCCCTTTAACATTTCCTGTAATAATGGTTTGGTGATGATGAACGCCTTTAGTGTTTTCTTGTCTGGAAGGCTCTTTATCTACCCTTTGATTCTAAATGATAGCTTTGCTGGGAAGAGCAATCTTAGCTGTAGGTCCCTGCTTTTCATGATTTTGAGTATTTCTTGCCAAACCTTTCTAGCCTGCAAAGTTTCTTTTGAGAAGACAGCTGACAGTCTAATGGGAATTTCCCTGGAGGTAAGTAACTGCTTTTGTCTGGCTGCTTTTAAAATTCTCTCATCTTTATCCTTTGGCATTTTAATTATATGTCTGGGAAAGGGACTCTTTGCATCCATCTAGTTTGAGACTCTCTGTGCTACCTGGACTTGTACATCTATTTCCTTCACCAAATTAAGAAAGTTTTATTTCATTATTTTTTCAAATAAATTTCCAAATTCTTCTCTTTCTTTTTTTCTTCTAGAACCCCTATGATGCCAATGTTGGAATGCTTGAAGTTTCCCCAGAGGCTGCTTACACTACCCTAATTTTTTTTAATTGTTTTCCTTCTTGTTGTTCTGCATGGTTGTTTTTTGCTTCCTTATGTTCCAAATCACTGGTTTGAACCTCGGCTTCATCTACTCTACTGTTGTTTCCCTGCAATTTGTTCTTTATTGCAATTAGTGCATCCTTCATTTCTGACTGGATCTCTTTCATGCTGCTGAGGTCCTAAGTTCTTTGACCATCCTTATAACCAGTGTTTTGAACTCTGTATCTGATAGATTTCTTATCTCCATTTTGTAAACAAAATGGAGTTCTTTTTCTGGAGTTTTGTTCTGTTCTTTCATTTGGGCCATGATGCTTTGTCTCCTCATTTTGGCAGCCTCTTTGTGTTTGTTTCTAAGTATTATGTACAGTTTCTTTGACTCCATGCCTTGGTAGTGTGGCCTACTATAGTCAGTGTCCTATAGGTTCCAGTGGCACAGCTTCCCCTATCACCCAAGCTGGGTAGTTGAGATGCACCCTCATGTGGGATAAGTATACCTTCCTCTTGTAGTTGAGCCTTGACTGCTCTTGGCAGATCAATGAGAGAGATTTACCCAGGCCAGTCAGCTTCAAAGACTGGCTGTGACCATGTACCACCAACCTCTGCCATCCATGAAGGACCAGCTGTTCAGGGACAGGGTGGTAGTACTATGATGTGGTCTGTAGCTGTCCACTGGGTGCACTGGCTCTGGGCTTTACCTAGTGATTCAGGCCAAGGCCAACCCCCACCTGTGTTCTACCTGGAGCCATCCTACATGAGCTATAAAGCAATCTGAGATGGCTGCTACTTGTGCTGGGCTTGGAGGTTCCCAGGCAAGGCCAAAGTGATCCAAAGCTGGCTGCTGCTACTGCCAGGTAGGGGGCCACTTAGTAAGAGGTACAAGTCTGAGGGCTCACTGAGGCCCGCTATTGCTTGTTTGAGAGCATTTAGGAAGTTTTGAAGCATGAGCCCAGACCGATCACTCATATGGAAAAGTCATGGTTAAAAGTGTGGACCTATAAGTTGGGTGGGACTGAGTCTCAGGAAATCTCCAGGGCAGGGTAAACAATGTTAGCCAGGTTGATGGAGTCTCAGGTATGGTGTCTGCCTGTGGGCTCTGTGGCTCTCTGGGGGGAGGGCTAGAAGAGGGACAATGGCTTCTGCCCACCTTTCTGCCTGGGAGAAAGCTGTCCCATTGCTCTTGCCCTGATACCAGACATTTCAGTTCCTCCCCATAAGCCACTGGTGCCTCTTAAGCTGCTACCCCAGTGCTGGAGGTCAGAGGTAGTGAGTCTGAATAAGTCTGTGTGAGGGTTTTAAGAGGGACTCTAGAACTTTCTTCCATTGACTCAATCCCTGTTGGTATTTTGCAGCCAGAAGTTATGGGGATTTATCTTCCTGGCACTGGAACCCTGGGCTGGGGAGTCTGGTGTGGGTCTGAGACTCCTTGCTCCCAAGATATCTCTCCCAAATTTTTATCCACCACACATGGATATGGAGCCAGCCTGTTCCACATCTCTGCCCCTCTTACCAGTCTGGATGGATGTGGTTTTTTAATTCCATAGTTGTTGGAGTTCCATTCAACTCTATTTCTGATGGCTCCAAGTGATGATTGCTCTTTACTGTAGTTGTAATTTTGATGGGGTTGTGTGAGGAGGTGCACTGTGTTTACCTACACCTCCATCTTGACTGAAAGTCCCCAATAATATATGCTATTATGGCCCTGCATCCTCCATACTGCTTTACCTAGCATAATGTTCCACCTCCTTTCTATCTCCTTGCTGGCATGAATATGCTCATTTTTAGCTATTCCCTAACACCCAATAAACCTATCATAATTTCTGCTCACATATCAGCAATCCTTGCTTAGAATAAGTATCACATGGTTGAGTTTTCAGGAATCAAATTGAAACAAGAGACCTACAAACAACTTTCAGGACCTCTGAATATTTATATATTTATCATTACTCTGAGATCTTAATAAGTTCACTTAAAAACTTCCTAATTCAGCTGCTTCCAAAAATTCAGAATAAAAATAAAAGCAAATTGAAAGTCAAGTTATGAGAATGAGGTTTTCAAAAAATTGAAGAGAAAGGGTAAGATAATTTACCAAAAGGAAGTGCCGAACAATATAACACCTGGATGTGGTTAGACTTATGACAAAAAAGCAAGGAGGCAGAGGCAGAAAGACCAAGTGAAACCTTGTTTCCAGAAGTCCAATGCTCTCCCTAAGGTTAAAAGGCTATCTCAGCCTCCTAACTTCCCATTTTATTTACTTGGATAAGTTAATCATAGCTTACGCAGCCTATAACCCTGTGAAAATGGCACTGTAGTTACAAAGACCTTCTCTCAAGGAACTTACCATTTAATTGGTGAGACAAAATTAACTAACAACAAGGTCTCTCTTCTGAAATAAATTTTGTCTACATCTCTTTTTACTCCAACCTTACCTGGGCTAAAAGCAAGGCTCAGAGAGACCCTGCGTGAATAAACAAGATATGGTTCCTGTCAACATGGGGCTTGCCTTCCAGTGGAAAAGAAAGACACTAGCCCAATGGAAGAACAAAATAACATGATATAGAGGTGCAAACTTTGCATGGGTGTGCAGAGGACTCACTTCAACTAGGGCTATTGGGGCAAGGCTTAACAGAAAGGTTGTACTTGAGCTGAACCTTAATGAATGAGTAGACCTTTGATTATTAGAGCAGTGACTGAACACAAGAGGTATTCTAAAACTGAGAAAATGGAAGGGCAAAGACAGCAAGGCCAGGAATCTCATGGCAGTTTCATGAATTAAAACACAGTTGGATTGTGGTTTACTGAAATAGTGACATGGAGACCACTAGTCATTTCAGAATAAATGGAATAAGCATTAGGTGGGAGAAGATTAAATTTTCTTTATCAACCATGAGAAAATACAGAGCATGATTCTTTGGGGATATTTATAAAGGTCATGGAGGGAGCTAAAATTTAGAATATTCATTTGAACATGATTGGTCAAATGCTAACACGTTGTGTGATATTGAGATAGCCACCTAGACTCACTGGCACTCCATTTCTTTAAAATAAAATAAAAGGATTGGACAGCAAATAGAAGAAAATTATTACTGACCACCATTTCCTACACAGAAATACATATACAACTTCACCTCCTTTGGTGTGTGGCCCATACTACAAAATTACTTCTAAGTCTTACTTTCGGTTATAATATGTTAGCTTCCCATTTAGCCATCAAGCTGTCACCCAATGCTAGTAGCACAGTTGAACATCTCTTGTAGTTTCAGCATTCTTGGACTGTATGCTAGGGAGAAGTGCACAAAGTGGAAGAAAGTTACCTGTTCAGCCTGACCACATCACTGATTTGCAATGAGATTATGGAAACATCCCTGTAGTTTCCTCATATTCTTATCAGCAGGATGGGGATTACTGGCTGCCAAATTACCAGGCACAGGAATTTTTCTTGAATGGAGCAATGAATAGATAAATGTAGGTTTGTCAATAGGCACTAAAAGTCATTCAAGAATACTCCCTATTTGTGCAAAGAAGATATTATATTCCCTATGTCTGAAACAAAAACTAATGTTTATAGTGGAGGAATGATACACTGAGCTAAATGGCAGGATTCTGCCTTTTTAAAATGCTAAATGGTTTATTGCATACTATTTGTTATGTTACCATAACTTTTTTGTTTATACCTTGACTCCTGGACTCAACTAAACTCAATTTTAATTTTCCACCTGATAAGATTGTTGACACTTCTTTGTTGCTTGTCTTGAATCATGCATATCTATTTTATGATACTCAGGACATCCAAGGCTGTCCCTAAGGGGTTTATATTGTCAAAACAAAACATTTTCTAAAGAGAGGTGAAAATCACATTTGCTTTTGGCTGGGGTTTATGGACCAATGTTAGTTGTGGCTCTTTCTGCTATTATTGCTCCTGCTTTTTAAAAAAACATTCATATTTAATGGCAGGAAATCCCCAAATGCTAAAAATAATTTAAGTGCATGCAGTAAAAAGATGAAACCCCTATCATCCCCAGGCCATCAAATGATGCAATATCCTTTTTCAAATCACTATAGATTTAGGAAGCCTCTCATTTTAAAAATTCTCATGAACCCACTATGGTACAATTAATATGTATCAATATATCCTATGACTAGACTGTATCTGGCATATCTGATGCCCAGAGTACATTTTTAACAACCCCCTCTTCTATGTAGAAACACAGTTTCAGAAATAATCATGAAATGAAACAAATAATAAAATGGACAAAAAAGACACATAGTCAGTGAATATTTTTCACTGAACTTTGTATAGAAAATCATGCAAGTTAAAAGATATTGAAAAATAACATAAGAATTCAAAGAACTAAAAATGCACAACTATTTACTTAATAGTTTTTATATCTCGCTAAATAGTGTAAACTTTTTCTTTTAATCTTTACTCAAGGATATGTTTATTTTGAGAGAGAGAGGAAGGGAGAGAGAGAAATAAACGATGTGAATATTGATCCTTTATTTATAGCCTGATTTATTAATTTATATAAATAATTTTCCAGTAACTAATAAGTGAATTTTATTAAAACTGAAATTTCACAAAAGATAAAATTTAGGCAATTACTTAATTATACCACTAATGTAATATTTTTTTATCTTGATTTGTTTTTAATTTTGAAACAGTTAACACTTTAGACTTCTGGCCAAGATGGAGGTGTAGGTAGATACACTTTGCCTCCTTGCACAACCAAAAAAAGGTCAACAACAAATTTAAAAACAAAAAATAACCAGAACTGCCAGAAAATCAAACTGTATGGAACTCCAACAACCAAGGAGTTAAAGAAGAAACATACATCCAGACCAGTAGGAGGGGTGGAGATGGGCAGCCAGGGTGGAAAGGACAAGTGCCAAGGTGGCAGCTGGAGGATCAGGGAAGGCAAGGTGGCTGCTGGTGGTCCCATATTTGCATGTGGATAAACCAGGAGGAACAACTGGGGAGCAAGACAGACCATGAAACCCAGGGTCCGGGGACAAGGAAATAAAGTCTCAAACCTCTGGCTGTAAAAATCTGTGGGGGTTGAAGCAGCGGGAGAAAGTCCCAGCCTCACAGGAAGGTACACTGGAGAGACCCACGGGGTCCTAGAGCATACACAAAGCAATACACCCAGGAATTAGCACCAGAAGGGCCCAATTCACTTGTGGGTAGCAGGGGAAGTGACTGAAAGCCAGTCAAGAGCTGAGCAAGTGGCATTTTTCTCTCGGACCTCTCCCCCACATACAATGCCACAATGCAGTGACCTGGGTTGCCCCACCCTGCTGAATACCTAAGGTTCCACCTCTTACTACATAACAGACACACCGAGACAAAAAAATATATAACCCAAATGAAAGAACCAATCAAAGCTCCAAAAATAGAACTAAGTGATGAAGAGATTTGAATAGAACTCAGATGCACAGTTCAAAACACTGGCAATCAGGATTTTCACAGAAATGGTTGAGTATGGTTGCAAAATAGAGGAGGAAGTGAAGGCTATACAAAGTGAAATAAAGAAAAGCGTACAGGGAACTATCAGTGATGGGAAGGAAACCAGGACTCAAATCAATGGTTTAGACCAGAAGGAAGAAATAAACATTCAACCAGAACAGAATGAAGACAAAAGAATTCCAAAAAAATTAGGAGAGGCTTAGGAACCTCTGGGAGAACTTTAAATGTTCCAACATCCAAATCATAGCGGTGCCAGAAAGAGAAGACAGAGAACAAAAAATTAAAAACATATTTGAGAAAATAATGAAGATTTTCCCCCAATCTAGCAAAGGAAATAGACTTCCAGGAACTCCAGGAAGCTCAGAGAGTCCCAAAGAAGTTGGACCCAAGGAAGCACACACCAAGGCACATCATAATTAGATTACCCAAGATTAAAGATAAGGAGAGAATCCTAAAAGCAGCAACAGAAGAGGAGACAGTTATCTATAAAGGAGTTCCCATAAGACTACTAGCTGATTTCTCAAAAGAAACGTTGCAGGCACAAAATGGCTGGAAAGAAGTATTCCAAGTCATGAAAGGCAAGGACCTACACCCAAAATTACTCTGTCCAGCAAAGCTTTCATTTAGAATGGAAGGGCAGATAAAGTGCTTCTCAGATAAGGTCAAGTTCAAGGAGTTCATCATCACCAAGCCCTTATTATATGAAATGTTAAAGGGACTATCTAAGAAAAAGAAGATGATCAAAAATATGAATAGTAAAATGACAACAAAGTCACAAATCTCAACAATGGACCCTAAAAAAAGAACTCCCCCAAAAGAAAAGCAAACTAAGCAAATAACTAGAACCAGGAACAGAATGACAGAAATGGAGATCACATGGAGGGTTATCAGTGGGGAATGGGTGGGAGGAGAATGAGGAAAAATGTACAGGGAATAAGAAGCATAAATGATAGGTACAAAACAGACAGGGGGAGTTTAAGGATAATATGGGAAATGGAGAAGCCA
Organism: Carollia perspicillata; assembly: GCA_004027735.1. Classification (NCBI taxonomy): domain Eukaryota; kingdom Metazoa; phylum Chordata; class Mammalia; order Chiroptera; family Phyllostomidae; genus Carollia; species Carollia perspicillata. Next base: position 6,586 of record PVKM010025384.1, on the reverse strand, counting down.
AAGAACTTATATTCGACCCATGGACATGAACTAAGGTGGGAGAATGCTGGTGGGAAGAGGGGTACAGGGTGGAGGGGAATAAAGGGGAGAAAAAAAATGGAACGACTGTAATAGCATAATCAACAAAATGTATTTAAAAAATAAAAAATAAAACAGCACTTTAAAGAGAATACATTTTGATTATAAAAATATTAATGAATAAAACATTTCATGTATGAATGAACTTTAGTTCACATATGAAATTATACCTCACAATGTATACAGTTTTGCTGTTTCAAATTTAAACAAATAAATATTCAAAATGGCTGCATAGAATAAAAGAAATGAAACCTCTTAAGGAGAGGAATATTTATCACTGATATTGTTTAGAATTGCTTGTACATGGTGACAATTAAAAGTAGACCAATTTTTACTCATTTTTAAATTCTATGCTAAGT